>OY744605.1:84831020-84886020 GCA_963556255.1 Allolobophora icterica | reverse complement strand
AAGGTCATGTTTGATGTCAAGGTTAAGGTCAATATCAAATGCAGTTGTATTGTATTGTGTGTTTGTATTGTGTTGTATTGCGTTGCAAACCAATAGCATTTTTATGGTGGAAAAGTCTTCAATTTGTTAGTAAAGTTAATTATTATTCGTGATGCTAAACCCTGTAAAAGAATCATTAATATAGAGCAGTGTTTTTTCAGCCGGAACACGCCGGAACTGCGATCCGGGACCTTTTCTCAGCTACTGAAAAATAATTTATTTATGTCAATAATAAAAACAATAATTTAATTATTTTAATTTAATTTCAGTGTTGTGAACTGTTTTCAGTGTTTATTTAGAACCCTCCTAACCTCCAATCGAGTTTTCTCAGGAGTTTTATTAGCCCTTCCATAACTGTTCAGTTCCGGAACCTTTTTTTCTAGAAAAAAAGCACTGATCATAGAGTGTTTCATCAATATTGAAATACACTGCCTGCAAGATAACTCAAAGTTATAGACATCAGCTAAAAGTTTTCATTTGTAACATCTGGGGTGTTGTTATGCGAACATCTACCAACATAATTTCAAATGCCCCGTGGCGTAACTTTGGGATGTATATACGAAAGCGGGCATAGCCAGCCCTCGCCAGCACTCGTAGCCCGGTCTGTCTCTCTGTCTGTCTCTATCTGTCTCTGCCTGTCTGGCTATGTCTGTCTGTGGTTTGTATTATGTCTTTATGTCTGTCTGTCTGTCTGTCTGTCTGTCTGTCTGTCTGTCTGTCTGTCTGTCTGTCTGTCTGTCTGTCTGTCTGTCTGTCTGTCTGTCTGTCTGTCTGTCTGTCTCTGTCTCTCTCTCTCTGTCTCTCTCTCTGTCTCTCTCTCTGTCTGTCTCTCTCTCTCTCTCTCTCTCTCTCTCTCTCTCTCTCTCTCTCTCTCTCTCTCTCTCTCTCTCTCTCTCTCTCTCTCTCTCTCTCTCTCTCTCTCTCTCTCTCTCTCTCTCTCTCTCTCTCTCTCTCTCTCTCTCTCTCTGAGCTATAATAGACGTTAGCGGGCAAAGCTCGCTCCCGGGTCCAGGTAGGGCGGGCGAAGCCCGTAGCCCGGTCTCTCTCGAGCAAATTAAAGTTTCTAAACTAAATTTACACTGAATGATTGGCTGAGTGACTGAATGACTTAAAGAATGAATGACTGACAGAATAGCTGACGTTCTGACTGACTGACTGACTGACTGACTGACTGACTGACTGACTGACTGACTGACTGACTGACTGACTGACTGACTGACTGACTGACTGACTGACTGACTGAAAGAAGATAGGAAAGACGAATGCACAGAGGTATTGTGTTGCTGTCTCAGGTGGGCGACTCCCTTACTACTTAGTCAAGAAGTCCTTTTTCTGCAATGGAACAGGACTTCTTCGAAGAAGCAGTGGATACGCGGTTGTCTAGGTTTTGGTGAATATAGTGGATTGTTGTGGTTATCTATATATGTATATACATATAAAGAACAACTGGTGATGTATTCAACATTAATGATACATACACATATATCATAATATATATTATATTATCAGCGTACAGATAATGCATTAACACAGTAACAACTAACTATATACAGTATGTAGCAAAATCATATATATTTATATATGTACTGTATTGCCTATCGGTATATTTAACATATATATATATATATATATTAAATACGTATGTATATATTGAATATACATGCACGTACGTGTGTATTTATTGTCTGGGCCAAATCCGACGTACGACGACCGGTTAGCAGCGTTCGCAGCTCGTTGCTGGTCTAGAAGGCAGAGCGATTCGACTCATCGCACCAGGTGCAGTAAGATTCGGAGCCGCGTTGGGAACGTTTGGCGCCTGCCTTATTAACATCTCCAACACAGAGCTAATTCTCAACCAGTCATATCGTAATCTTTGTTATAAGCCTTACTGCACTCGGTGTGTTTGTCTTTTACGAGGCAGCAGCCACCATCACCCCTCAGACAAACACTCCAACGCCATCCTCCCTCAAACCACTATCCACCCTCACCCCTCTCCATCGACGATATCTCCTCAACGGGTGAACATGTAAGCAGCGCAGGATGAGCGTAGCATCGGACCCCGTGTTGACTCAGCCTCACGGACACGGACGGAGGGAAGGACGGACAAGGACGGAGGGAAGGACACAGACGGAGGGACGGAGGGACGGATGTTCTTCCATCACTCTGGCGATCGTAAGATGCGTTGCTGATATATCCAGACCATCGCCCGATCGGTCATCTGTCCGAACAAATGACTGACCAATGTATACCTCTATCCCCCGCCTTTCCTGTCTCTCTGTTGGTCTTCCTCCCTGTCTGTCCTCCTCCCTGTCTCTCTCCCTTCGTCTCCTCACCACTGGGTGTCTTACTGAATGCCTTTAGCTTTCTAGTCGTCCTGAGTGTTGTCGGCTATTAATAGCGCGAACTGGACGAAGGTGTTTTCTTTAGATAGTCACAGACAGACAGGAACATGCCCTTAAGCCGCAATTTTCCTGGTTAACGGTTGGCTTGAGCAAATTTACGGCTGGATTTTCGGCAAGCCGTAAAAGCACGTAAACTATCTTTTTCGGCTATAAGAGCATCCACCAAAACAAATTACGGCTTGAAACATAGTTCATTCAAAAAGTGTATCAACTATTGAGCGCTCTGAGTTCCAATAAGGCAATTAATTATGCATTAAAATAACTGTAAAACAATGCCATGAACAAATGAACAATGATGAGTGGAACCAGAGGCGTCTATCCCCCCTAAGTCATTGGAGCAACGTCACTTTTCCCCCTCTTCTTCCCCCTTCCCGTTACTTCCCCCCTAAAATGGTGGCACAGACACTGGCAGATCCCCCCTATTTCTTGGATGGAGCATTTGCTCCAAGGTTTCTATGATGTAGACGCCTCTGAGTGGAACACCGAAAATCATTCAAAAACAGAACAATTTGAGTAAGTCCGAACTTGTGAGCTAATCTACAGAAGTCATCACTCGGTAGTTGGTCATTAGTAGGGCCTATCATTACTGACCTCAACCCTGTGTGCAAACCTTAAAATCACATCTTTATGCATGCTGTAGCTGAACTTTTTCCGGCGGCTCACCGTGAAATAACTCTCAGCGGTTTCTTCGCTAAGCCACAAAATTTTAGGCGGTTTTACGCCTTGCAGAAAATTTCTCGGCTCGTCGGATAACGGCGGCGGCTTAGAGGACTCGATAGGAACACACACACACACACACACACACACACACACACACACACGCACGCACGCACGCACGCACGCACGCACACGCACACACACACACACACACACACACTGCTACTAGTTGTAGTAGTTGTCAATTGGAATATTAGTAATGATGACGATGATGATGACGATGAGTATGATGATGATGGTGATGATGATAACGATGATGATGTAGAAGAAGACAGTGAAAAGGACCAGCTAGACAGAGGGAGAGTCAACCGGATATAAGGAATAGTTCTTGGGGAAGAAAGACCTCCTGTTTTTGTCTCAGTAATCCCAATAGTCGATCAATCACAAGAGACTTTGCTGTTCGATTCCAGACTCATTGCGATTTACTTGGCAGGTGATGACGTACGAACAGGAGGAGTTTTCGCACAACTGAACCATCGTCTGCCCAACGACGTCATAATGACGTCATTTCAGTGGGAAAGCCTCAGCCCAACGGAATTCCACCAGCTGCAGGAATACGCGTCATGTGAGTCGTCATTGAAATCGTCCATATCATTGTCTGAAAATTGCAAAGCTCTTTTCGACACCTTTATAACGCTTTCTCAGGGCACCATATGTTAGTTAGTACGTTAGTTAGTATGTTAGTTATTATGTTAGTTACTATCGAACCCCGCCATTACTAGTACTCTGGTAGTGCCAGTCCTAAACCTGGAGAAGGGAGAACACAATGTTATGACACAGTGTCTTGGAACAGAAACTAACTCAACAACCAAGCTATCAAATAATCATAATTAGGCGCCGTATTATGCCATAGGAACGGTGAGAACTGTTTAAAATACTTACTCTTTTAACACTTTAACGACGACAACGTTAAAAGCGACTGGGAGCAGTGCAGCTCGTCTTTAAAGGGTAAAGTGTGATATTTGCTGGATTATTGGATATTTGCTGTATAAGAATAAGCAGAAGGGCGATCCTGTAGTGTGGAGCTGTAATATGCCAAAATAATATATATCGAGGTGTCCTGCCTTTATTGCCATAAAATGTTGTTATACTCTTGATCCATCCTGAACTGATAATTACACACCTTCTATAGTGGAATCCTCGCCATATAAGAGCATGAAGCACGGTCCTGTTTTATTATCTTGATTGACCGCGGTGTATTATGCGAAACCAACGGTGAGAACTGTTCAAACGAAGTTTCTAACGGCCTTTGATGCCCAAAAGATATCCTTAAACTCTGGATCCATCTATCCATACTGTTTAATAGAATTCAGTAGCAGTAAGTATGCGTAAGGTACGAACAATGCAGGCATAAGATGTCGATAAACAATGGAACTGTAGTTATTGCTATTTAATGAAGCATTATTCTGTTAAACCGGAGTGCCATTATTACATTATTTAACTGTTGTCTGCCACTGTGTAGGAAAGCGAAATGCTGAATAAGTGTGCAGGGGTTGGCTGAAGGAGTGGGTGTCATGACTGCCCAAGTGATGGAGAGGGTGAAGAAAAAATAACATAACATACCTTTCCGATTCCCAATCCTTAACTATGCGAAAAATAGGTTGGAGCTAATCCCCACAAAAGGTTTCATTCCTGCTAACTATTCGATACTCTGTTCACTTCATTTCCAACCGTTACTTCGTGCAGGAGTAGCGAGACACAAATTTTAGCAGGCAAAATATAGAATGTTGCAGTGTCTGAGAAACCAAAAAGGTTTTTTAAGGATGGCGCTGTTCCTTCTGTTTTCTTCAGTGCACCTAATTGTATCTCGATTACACAGTTTACTCTAGCACCACCTCATCTAACACATTTCAGGAAGAAGTTAAGAGACTAGAAAGTCCTTTCTGGAGAATAACGACATTTCTAGCGTCACATTAGTACAATTAAATCATAATCAAATGAGCCACAGAGCTGAGACAACATTCCTCGAAGGCTTTTAAGGAAGAAAATTGTATACTGTATGTCTTCCTCTCTCATATAGCATCAGTTTACCACTTTTTAAAGGTGTCTCAATTCAGCGCTCTAATCGGTTACCGTGTCTCACGCTTATATACAAATCTTTAAACCGTTTTAAAGGTGTCTAAGTAGAGCGTTCCAAAGCAACGGCTGTGTCCCACTGATCATGTTCTCCTCTGATTGGCCGACGCTTGGCTGGATTTGATTGGATCAAATGTGCATAGTTTCTATTTGACGACGCTGTGTCATAACAAAGATGATGAACGTCACCCTCCTCCATTATTCATGGTACGGACTGGCAATACAAGAGTAAGGCAACGACGGAGCTATTCAGTCAACTGTTATTGTTATAACGTAATATTAAGTAATAACATATTTATATAGCGTATCTACAATACAAACTCATCAGAGTCATGTATTATTTTAACCTAAAGACACTTCTGGTGTTGCTGAACAACGATTATAATTGTTTCTAAATCTTGAATTTAACAACTTTCGTCGAACATAGTTAGTCATGGATCGAGAGTTTAGCGACATCTTTTGGCAACGAAGGCCATTGACGTCCAGAGAAATTATTCTGAACAATTCTCACCGTTCGTTTGGCATAATTAGTTAGTTGCTGTTTAACGACATTTTGTTGAAACAAAGATGATAAGCGTCGCTCTCCTCCTTTCTGCAGGGGTGAGACTGGCACTACCACATTTGTGGTAGTGACACTATGAATAAACTTTGACATTGTGCACTCAAACGCTCTTAACCTTCGCAGGACGGAAAGGGGTAAATAATTACCCCAGGGGTGTTTGGATGTTGATTGCGGAGCAACTATAGGTAGGCATCATTTGTCGTTCCACATGTTTACAAGTTACCACCAATGACATATTCTGACTGCATACCCACCACATTGCCATGTGGTGGGGAAAAGATTTTTCACTCCAAAGTGTCCTGGGGTAAAAATTTACCCCTCTTCGTCCTCTACGTCGTTATTTTTTCGATCATAGGGCAGATATATTTTTTAAAGATATGAGCTCATAAATGACCTGCAATCATAAATCAAGTGTGGAATCTACCATGGAACTGAGTGTTAATAGTTTCATAATTTTGGATAGTTTATATTCCAAGATGGCGGCCAATATGGCTGCCAAAACAAAAATATGCATGTCTCAGGTCATGGGTAAGCTAAAACGACAAATGAAGAGTCAATTGTAATATTTCCAAGGTCAAGGAATCGATTTATCGCAGTGGCAATAGTGTTTGAGTGCTACTGTCCAAGATGGCGGCCAACATGGCCGCCAAAACACAAAAATGTATGTGTATATCTCGGCTCGTAGGTAAGATACAATGACAAATGAAGTGTCAATTGTAGCATTTCCAAGGCCAAGGAATCGATTTATCGCAGTGGCAATAGTGTGTAAATACTGATTTCCAAGATGGCGGCCAATATGGCTGTCAAAACATAAAAATAGGAATTATCAATCAGCTCACTGATCGGTCACTATTGCCACTGCGATAAATCGATTCCCTGACCTTGGAAATGCTACAATTGACACTTCATTTGTCATTGGAGCTTACCTACAACCTGAGATATACATATTTTTGTGTTTTGGCGGCCATGTTTGCCGCCATCTTGGAAATTAGTATTCCCACACGATTGCCACTACGATAGTTTGATTTACTGACCTTAGAAATGTTACAATTGATACCTCATTTGTCATTGTAGCCTACCTATGTGCTGAGAGATATATATTTTTGTGTTTTCGCGGCCATATTGGCCGCCATCTTGGAAAGTAGCATTCCTGCACTATTGTCACTATGATATATCGATTCCTTGACCTTGAATATAATACTATTGACAATTCATTTGCAATTGTAGCTTACCTATGGGCTGAGACATGCCTATTGTTGTGTCTGGTGGACATATTGGCCGCCATCTTGAAAAATAGTATTCCCACACTATTACCACTACAATAAATCGATTCCTTGACTTTGGGAATGTTACAATGAACACTTCATTTGTCATTGTAGCTTACCTATGAGCTGAGATATACATATTGTTATATTTTGGCGGCCATGTTGGCCGCCATCTTGGACAATAGTATTTACACACTATTGCCACTATGATAAATCGATTTCTTGACCCTGAAAATGTTACAATTGACACTTCATTTGTCATTGTAGCTTACCTACGTGCTGAGGTATACATTTTTGTGTGTTTTGGCGGCCATATTGACCGCCATCTTGAAAAGTAGTATTTGCACACTATTGCCACTATGATAAATCGATTCCTTGACCTTGGAAATGTTGCAATTGACACTTCATTTGTCGTCGTAGCTTACCTGTGAGCTGAGATATTACACATTGTTTTGGGGTAAAAAATTACCCCTCTTCGTCCTCCGTGTATCGTAAAATCTTTCCGTCCTGCGAAGGTTAAGTTGTGTTGCCTGTATAGCATAAACCTACTTTCGTCACCAAGGACACATTTGTAATCGTCACAACGAAAATTTATATTGTATGCTACGCCCAACTTAGGGGTGTTTAAGTGTACAATGTCAAATTAGTCTAATACATCCAACTTAGGGTGTCTAAGGAAAATTCGTCAATTGACTTTGAATACAGTCATTAAAACTGGAAGTATCATTATTATTATTATTTTGGAGGTACTAGAATTATTTAATGCTTAAACTTATAATCTCAGGATTTACAATCTTTCAACCATTCCATTAAAAATCATTTTACTTCAAGTATTTTTGTTTTGACAGAATTATTTTGTGTTATATTAATTAACTTATTTTGGTAATCAAACTGTGATCTAACGTGATTTCTTCCCTTTGGTAATGATCTTTGTATTTTGTTTATAAAGACAAATATTTATTTATTTGAAACGATTTTAAGCTTTGTAGCTACAATATAATGTTTTTAAAAAACAGAATATAGCGAACAAGGTGTTCTTCGACACCCTTAAGTTGTGTTTATAAGATCGTATAAATACGATCCGTTTCAGCGTTCCAATAATTTCGACTTCGCTCCGGAATAATTAGACGTAGGTTGGAACGCCAAATATTTGAATTAATTTGATAATTTTTAATGATCTTTTTCGTGTAGATTCGAGTAAATGCCTGAAGGACGTCTTGGGGGAATTTCATGGAACAGGGCAACTATCTCAGTACAACGCCGAAGAGGTAGAACAATTGTTGCTTTATTTGTGAGAACTCACTTAGATCATTTGTAACTGATAAAATCATGATTAATTGATCAAATCATTCTTGACTGATCAATTCGTACGCAAGTAATCACAAATAAGTTAACTTGCCCAACATTACCTTACATTATCTTACCTTATGTAGGCCTACCTTACCTTATACCTTACCTAACATTATCTTATCTACCTAGCTTCACACCACCTCACCCACGTTACCTCGCCATACATTTCATTATATTATATCTCACTTTACCTTGCTTTACCTTATCTGAAACAACTCTACCTTCGTTTAACTTAACCTAGCAGCTTTTTGAACGCTTAGCTAGATCCGTAACCGTTATAGTAAGTCGGCAAAAAAATTTGGAGAAATTAAAAAAACAAGATTTCAGCCGTTTCTCAACTAGTCAAACACTCGATTAATCGATATATCGATCACTAAAGCAATCGATTGATCGAATAAACGATTAATTGATTTTTTTATTGATCTTTTAATTTATTAATCTATAGATTGTTTAATTAAATAATCGATTAATTGACTGATCGACTCATTACCTACTTAGTCAATATCACCAGACATTTCTTAAAACCCGATGGATCCTTACCATTTGGATTAAACAAATATAATGAAATAAACTAATTTTAAACTGAAGTTCCAGTGGTTAACGACATCTCATGCCTATCTGGACCATTGACGTCGACCTCCTTTTTTCCGCAGCCTTGCGACTGGCACTATCTGACACTATCGGTAAGGATTGGTAGTGGCTGAGTTCTTATTTTATGTTGGTTGGTTATTTGCTGTTTAACGACACTGCGTCACAACAAAGATGATTACAGTCATCCTCCTCCTTTCGCCAGGCTTGGGACTGGCACTCCCAGAGTATGAACAGCCCTAGATTTCGCATTGTTTTATTTAAGCGCAAAGCTGTTTAAATGAATAACGAAATTGCTAAATAAAGGTGTTCTGTGTACTATTTTTATCCATCAGCCAATCGACTACGACTGCTTCAATTCGTTCATGAACATCTACCTGGAGGCGGAAATCCCCGAAGACCTATCGAAGCATCTCTTTCTCTCCTTCCTCAAGAAGAAGACCGATCCACCGCCGCCACTCCTAACCGTCGCCGGTCCATCGTCGGCCGGGGGTAAGTCGACCCCCGGGTCGCGCGACTCGAAGACCCCCTCCCACCAGCAGCAGCAGGGATCAGAGACCCGCCTCCGACTCGATTCCTGGCCGAAGGACAAGCTGTATGGCATCACGGAGAAACTGCAGAGCCTGACTGGGAAGCTGCAGGGTCTCGGCGGAGGGGGGCACTCGGCGAGGCAAGATGGCGGATCGAACACCGGAAACGGAAGTGACGCGTCCGGAAGACGGATTCGCACCGGTAGGATAACATGTCGTCGTTGGATAACATGTCATCATCATCATCATCCTGATCTTCTTCTTCTCGTGCTCTTTGTTCTTCATCATGATCTTCTCTCGTCATCAGTCACGCACACACACACACACACACACACACACACACACACACACACACACACACACACACACACACACACACACACACACACACACACACACACACACACACAAGAGCACAAGCTTACACCTTACGACCTAGAATGCATGACCAATTCCTACCTGTTGGAGATTATATTAAGTGAAAAACGTTTGTAACTGGGATGTTGTGTTCTCAAATCTCACTGCTAGTTGCTTTTCCACTCTGCTTATGGCAGGGTCTGTACTACGCCAAAGTGCGATTAGCAATTGGTCAGTAAGGAATATTCTAACTTTCTTACTTAAACACAAATATGTACACAATGTAATAATAAACATACACATACACAAACATACGCACATATACAAGCACACAATGATATACGAGTACACATACATGCAAACATATATTCAGACACACATACATATACAGAAACATAAACATGAAGTCATACAAAAGCACACAAATACATAGATGCTAACATTATGTACACATACACCCACAGAAACACACACTTATATCTACATGCAAACACACACAGACAAACATACATGTACAAGCATACCAACTCACATACAAACACGCAAGCACACACGGACATATACACACGTACAAGAACACACATCACATACAACCGTAGCAGCACACACACACACAGATAAGCACACGTACACAGAGAGACGCCGAGACAGACAGAGAGGGACAGAAATCCAAATTTCGTGCGGGCGATCTCCGGACGATTGTGTTTACGTCCGATTCCTGCGATTAATTCCAGCAAAGCGCAGCCTCGCCATATGCCAGCCTCCGTATCCCATCCATCCTCCCTCCATCTCCCTCTATCCTCGCACGAGCAGCAGCCACAGGCCCCCTCGCATCCTCCTCTATCGCCACCATCAGCAACATCGTGTGCTGCAGCAGCACATGGTCGAGCAGAAGATGGAGGCGACAGACTGGCACCAACGACATAAGAGACAGTCATACCCCCGTCCTACTACGTATGCCTCCGTGTGATCTTCTGTCTTTCTATCTGTCTTACTTGGTATGTCTCTGCTTTCCTCTCTGTGTTCCTCTGTCTTTCTCTGTGTTTCTCTGTCTTCCTATCTCTTCCTATATCCTCTGTTTTCCTCCCTATCTTCCTCTGTCTTTTTCTGTCTTCCCATCTCTTCCTATGATTCTATATTCCTCCCTCTCCTGTGGTCATGGTCAGTCCCAATTTTTTCCTCTATCTTCCTGTGTCTTCTTATCTCATCCTATGTCATCTGTGTACCTTCCTGTCTTTCTCTCTCTTCCTATGTCTTTCTATGTCTTCCTCTGTCATTCTATGTCTTCCAGTGTCTTCTGTGTTTCTTCCTGTCTTTCTTCGTTTTCCTCTGTCTGCCTATGCCTTGCTCTGTCTTCCCTGTCTTCCTATCTCTTCCTATATCCCATGAGTTAATCCTTGCCCTCCTCTGTCTTCCCATGTATTGATCAGTCTTCCTATGTCTTGATCAGTCTTCCTATGTCTTGATCAGTCTTCCTATGTCTTGATCAGTCTTCCTATGCCTTGATCAGTCTTCCTATGTCTTGATCAGTCTTTCTATGTCTTGATCAGTCTTCCTATGTCTTGATCAGTCTTCCTATGTCTTGATCAGTCTTCCTATGTCTTGATCAGTCTTCCTATGTCTTGATCAGTCTTCCTATGTCTTGATCAGTCTTCCTATGTCTTGATCAGTCTTCCTATGTCTTGATCAGTCTTCCTATGCCTTGATCAGTCTTCCTATGTCTGCCTTTGTCTTCTTATGTCTTCCTCTGTCATCCTATCTTTTCCCATATCCTCTGTGTTACTAATTGCTCTCCTCTATCTGTCAATGTCTTTCTCTGTCTTTCTCTGTCTTTCTCTGTCCTCCTATGTCTACCTATATCCTCTGTATTCCTCCCTACATGTCTTCCTCTGTCTAGGATTGGAGAGGGTAGGATTTCATTGGGCTGGGTATGGTAGGATTGGATTGAGTAGGATTAGATAGGATAGGATATAATTGGATTGTATAGGATTGGATCAGATGAAATCAGTATTTCTTCGTGCTAAATAACCGTTGTCTTGTGATTTTTTACGAATTCCATCACACGAGATTCGCATCAGCAGATGATTAGTGTTGATTACAGGTGGGTGTTTTTTTTCTATTCTGCCTCCGCAAACCTACTTTCGTCCTGCAATTACCCCATAATCGTCGTGAACCATTTTTTGGCCGGGCCTCATTAGCGAACAGCAATTAGGAGCTTCCATTAGACACACACCTGGCGAAGGCAGAAATACCTGCGGCGCACATCTTTCATCTAACCGCCTGCTACTTACCTGCACTCGTTAGCACACCTGTGCGTTCTCTTGTACCTATCAAGGTCATTTCTATCCGACATTTCTGTTCCTCCCTGTCTTCCTATGTCTTCCTCTGCCTTCCTGTGTCCTGCTATGTCTTGCTATGTCTTCCTCTGTCTTCTTGTGTCTTCCTATGTCTTCTTATGTCTTCCTATGTCTTCCTGTGTCTTCCTATGTCTTCCTATGTCTTCCGATGTCTTCCTATGTCTTCCAATGTCTTCCTCTGTCTTCCTGTGCATTCCTATGTCTTCCTATGTCTTCCTCTGTCTTCCTATGTCTTGCCATGTCTTCCCATGTCTTCCTATGTCTTCCTCTGTTTTCCTATGTCTTCCTATGTCTTCCTCTGTCTTCCTCTGTCTTCCTGTGTCTTCCTATGTCTTCCGATGTCTTCCTATGTCTTCCTCTGTCTTCCTGTTTCTTCCTATGTCTTCCTCTGTCTTTTTGTGTCTTCCTCTGTCATCCTATATGTGTCCTCTTTGTTCCTTCCTGTCTTTCTATGTCTTCCTGTCTTCCTAATCCTATGTCTTCCTCTATCCTCCTATGTCTTCCTCTGTCCTCCTCTACGTCCTTTTTGCGTCTTACTCTCTCTTCCTCTCTATTTACCTAGAGTTTTGAACTTCCATGGGAGTGGCGATTGTTTGAAGAACGGGGAAAAGTATTCGGAAAGTGTGGCGTTGTGGCTGAAAGGTTAAGCCTGCAATCTTAGAGCAGAGCGTCATAGGGTCGATGCTCGTGCTTTGCCAATTATTATTCTGTGACTAAGGGATCGATCGATCGATTCGATCGATCGATCGATCGATCGATCGATTCTTTCAATACTATTTCTGCCTTTCCTTCCTATCCTTTCCTGAATAACTGATTAAAAAATTAATTAATTAATTTAATTACATTATTGAAGAAATGGAGATGCAGTGAATATATAGGGAGAAATATATAGACAGGGAAATAGTTGTGCACAGATGGAGAGGCATAGAGACACGGTCGCCGGGAGATGCAGGAACCGAAAGATATTAGGAATAGAGACAGAGAGAGACAGAAAGACTGAGACAGAGAGACAGAGACCAGGCCCGGCTCAAGACATTTGGCGGCCCTGGGCAAATCGGCAAATCGGCGGCCCTAAGCACAAAAAAAGTTGATGACCTTTTTTTTTTTTAGTCATCCCCCTCTTTTAGCACATAATAATAGTAAATTTTTTTCGGAAAATTGGAAAATTGGCGGCCCCTAAAAATCGGCGGCCCTGGGCGGTTGCCCACTTTGCCCAACGGACGAACCGGGCCTGACAGAGACAGAGAGAAAGACAGAGAGAGACAGAGTGCGACAGAGAGAAAGACAGAAAGAGAGAATGATAGATGAACAGAACAAAGAAAGACAGACATAGACAGAGAATCCCACAGACAGAGAGACAAGCAGACAGACACACAGACACACATGGAGACAGACAGAAGGACAGGAACACCGACAGAAACACAGACAGAGCAGAGAGACAGACAGACAGACAGGGAGACAGACAGACAGACACACTGACAGAGAGACAAGCAGACTGACAGACAGACACACATGGAGACAGACAGAAAGACAGGAACACAGACAGAAACACAGACAGACACACAGCAGAGAGACAGAGAGACAGGGAGACAGACAGACAGAAAGCCAGGCAGAAAGTCAGACAGAAATACAGACAGACACACACACACTGACAGACAGACAGACGTGGGATAGTCGTTAAGTTGAGTTGTAAATTGAAGTGGATTGAGAGCGACGTCAAGTGGTTCGATGGTTGCGTGCATTTTCCTGTGTGGTCGTTTTTGACCTTCACTTCCAAAGGAGGAAGCAGGAGGGCGATGAGGAATGCGAGGATGACAGCCAAGTGGAGGAGACCAGAGGAATGTATGGACGACAGGGCAAGAGAATTAGGAGGAGCAGGAGAAATGTGAGGATGAGAGGAACGAGGAGGAAGAAAACGAGGAAAAGATATAAAAATGTAGCAGGAAGAATTCTGAGGATGAAAGGAGGAAGCAATGGAGGAGAAGAGGAAGAGAAGGATGAGGGAATGGTAAAGAGAATGAGAGAAGGAAAGGGGACAAAGACAGAAAGGGAGATGGGGAAGAAGGGAGAGACAGACAGACAGACAAACAGAGAAAGTAAGATTGATTGAGAGAGAGAGACAGAGACACAGACAGAGACACAGACACAGACAGAGAGACAGAGAGAGAAGTCGAGAACGAGAGAGAGTTGGTTGTTGACTGGAAGGAGACAATCAGGCAGACAGACAGACAGACAAGCAGACAGACAGGCAGACAGACAGACAGAGAGAAGGTATCGTGTTTGTTGACGGGAGGGTTGGAGAGTGTGCGGTGTGTCTCTTTCGATTACTGTTTTCGGATTCACAACGACGACAAATTACTGACCGAACAGCGAACAACATCGGATAATGGCTGACACCGGCTGACACTCCGTCGGCCCCTGCCATCACATCTCCAACTTACCTCTCATCCATACCTCCCTCGGCCCCTGCCATCAAATCTCCCCTTACCTCCCTGCCTTCCTTCGTCGGCTCTTGCCATCACATCTGCCACTTACCTCTTCTACCTAATTTCCTCGGACCGTGCCATCACATCTCCCACTTACCTCTAGTACCTTCTTTCCTCGGACCCTGCCATCACCAGGCCCGGTTCGTCTATTAGGCAAACTAGGCAGCCGCCTAATGCCGCCGATTTCTAGGGGCCGCCAATTTCCCATTTTTCCAAAGTAAACATAAAAAAAATTTATGGAAATTCATAAATGAAACAAAGTTGGATTATTTTTTAATTATTATTCGCTAGATGGAAGTATTATAGTGTTGGTGTAATAAATTATGTTCTATTAAGGTAGGGTTCACTGTTAAGTTTTAATCATAAGTTTTTCCGGAAGTATTTTAATCGCAGTTTTTTTTATTATGGGTCGACGGGCCGCTCATATGTAGCTTTGCCTAGGGCCGCCAAATGTCTTGAACCGGGCCTGGCCATCACATTTCACCCTTACCTCCCTCCATACCTCCCTCGGCCCCTGCCGTCACATCTCGCCCTTACCTCCCTCCTTCCTCCCTCCTCCCTCGGCCCCTGCCATCGCATCTCGCCCATATCTCCCTGCCTCCCTCCCTCTACCCTGGCAATCACATCTCGCTATGACCTCCCTACCAGCCTCCCTACCCGCCTTCATCCATCTATCTCTGTTTCTATACACGCATATATGAATGCATCCATGCATTCTTTCATACATACATACATACATACATAAATACATACATACATACATACATACATACATACATACATACATACATACATACATACATACATACATACATACATACATACATGCATACATACATACATACATACATACATACATACATACACACATACATACATATAATATACATACATACATACATACATACATACATACATACATACATACATACATACATACATACATACATACATACATACATACATACATACATACATACATACATACATACATACATACATTCATACATGCATTTATACATGTGCAGTAGCGTAACTATGGGCCCGCAGGGCCCGCAACTGCGGGGGGGCCCAGGTAAAAGGGGCCCATTTTCAAACCTGAAAAAATGAACTATTTTAATTAATAAATGCACAGCAGAAACTTTCTGCTGTGCATTTATTAATTATGTTTTTGACATTGCCAGTCACAGTGGCTACAGCAGAAAGGTCATTTTCGAAACTTAAGTTCATCAAAAATTATCTCCGCAATTCGATGGGTCAAGAACGCCTTAGTGGCTTAGCCTTGTTGAGCATTGAAGCCTCGCGGGCAAAAGTTATGGATGTTGACCAGCTCATTGACCGATTTGCAGAGATAAAGAGTCGTCGCAAGGACTTGTCTTAGAATACTTATCTGTACTGTACTAAATACAAAACTGTTCTTGATTTATGATTTCGTAACATTGAATAAAACAATATTCAGTAACATTTCATTTATAACATTTAATCAATTTTAATGCAAATCGAAAACAATTTTTAGTTGTGGCATAAGATTACAAATTAATAATAAAATAAAATATCATAAATTAAAATCATTAAAATGTATGCCTCAAAAGTGAGTCGATAATTTGAAACATAAAATTGTCTATCAGATTGTCATCGGCTGTATGGAGGGGGGCCCATTTTGAAAATCTTGCAGGGGGGCCCAGAATATGAAGTTACGCCACTGCATGTATACCTAAACATTCCTCGTTGAACGTAGATTATTCTCTGCTCGCAGAGTGTGTGTGTTTTTGTCCGATCGCTAAGTGATTATCGTGTCTAACTGTCAACCGAGAAGTCGTCGTTTCAAATCTTGTCATCGGCTGTTAGACGATTTTCTGGATTTCTTCTGCACTTGCTCCCCCTAGCGAACTCATCTATCAAATGTCTCAAACACTAGCTTCCTAATGTTCCTGATTTTCTTTCCTCGTTGGTCAAGGTAGACGAATGGTTAGAACCGTTAGAGCAGTGGTCCCCAACCCTTTTTCGGTGAGGAGCCGCATTGCGAAGTTTAGCAACTTTTGGGAGCCGCATTGCGAAACTTTTGGTAGCCGCCATGGTTTTAGGTCGAATTATGGAGCACAACAAAATCATTATAATTATTTGGACCGACACAAAAATCAATGACGTCTTAGAATTTTGACCTCAAGCAACACGGAAAGTCCATTTTTATAGCGCAATTTTATTTCGTCACGTAGAAAATGTCATTTCAGGGAAGCTCTCGAGAGCCGCCACAGAGCTCGCGAGCCACGGGTTGGTGACCACTGCGTTAGAGCGTTCTTTTGGATGCATATCCGAGCCTCAGATTTGCATTTCTGTGTGAATTTGCACGCGTGAAAAATTTTTGTAAAATAAATAAATAAATGTCGTCAAACTAAATTATTAAGGGATAATTATAACATGGTGGTAGCTGTATTATCCGAAGTTAATTTCTGTCGACGTCAACGACTTTTCTTGTCATAAAATGTCGTTAAGCTCTGGATCCTATACCCTATCCTCGCTCGGTCTTTCGACACCTTTAAAATAGAGCCAAACATAGGTATATTAGAGTGAGATTCGCTATCTGTCAGATTTTTATTTCATCAGAATATGAGACCTTAAGTGTTAACATAATTTATTGCACCAATGTTTCGCTCATTACACTGGCTTCCCATTGAGCAAAGATTTCGGTTTAAAATCTGTCTTATGATCCACAAAACGCACTCAAATCAGCCGATATGAGGACGATCTTAACTGAGACTATAAAAGGACTGGACACGATTGGCTATTAATAACTCGTCGATTATAATTATGTGACTGGTGTTGTATTTTCTATCAGTTCCCGACTCCTATTTCCACAACAGTTACTAAACCCTTGACTCTCGTAAGTTTCAGCTTTCTCACAGTGCGTACGCCTTAGACACCTTTATTTTTATTTATTTGTCTCGGATATTTATATAGCGCCTCCTCCAGTCTCATAACTCATAAATGCTTCCTCATGCCAGCAAATGTTGCACACGATCAGCGAATACTCTGCTGTTATTCTAACTGTGCCTTGCTTGAGAACAGTGTTGGACTGTTGGGCGTTCTTGGTGGTAGCTGGTCCTAAGCTCTGGAATTCACTGTATTCATTTTCTACGTTCAGTCAGTACTCCAATGCCATTTTCGGAACTAAAGCCTTATAACTCGTATTTTTAAACTTGCTCACAGGACGTACGCCTTAGACCCCATTAAAACGATCTTAACTGAGGCTATAAAAGGACTGGACACGATTGGCTATTAATAAGTCGTCGATTCTATTTATATGACTGGTGCTGTATTTTCTATCAGTTCCCGACTCCTATTTTCATAACTAAACCCTTGACTCTCGTAAGTTTCAGCTTTCTCACAGTGCGTACGCCTTAGACACCTTTAAAACGGTGCCAGCCGACAATATATAAGACTGGCACGCGATAGTCGTTTAATATGAAGGCTACGATAGCCCAGTTTTCTTGGAATTAATAAAGAATATACTTGCTTACTTTTTTACTTTCTCTCAGCTTTTTTAACAATTTAACGACAAGCTGTATTGGTTTCCCAGTCGCTTTTAGAACATTCCCGTTGCTAAAGTGTTAGTGTCATTAAAGTCTTAATTTAAGGCTCAGCTGTTTCAGCTTCTTGCTCGCCGTCTGTAACTTGACTTCTCGTTTCTCTGACTTTAAGATTTCAATCTGGCTTTTCTACTGGATTATGAACTTAGCTACGCTGTCATTTGAAATACCGTCTATTGAAGCTTTAGACATTGTACAATACAGTCAAGTTGTAATTACATAATATCCTACTTACGAGGTTCAGAAGTGCACGTCGAAACAGGGCTACCATTATGAGGCAATAGTAGACTGGAATAGGTAAGTTTTCAGTTTAGAGCGAAAGACATTGGTCGGAGAGCTACGAATATGAGGATGTACAGAGTTCCAGACAGAGGGACCGGCAATTGTGAAATGAACGTCGGTCAGAGACAAAGAACAGCATACGCCTACTTTCCATCAGATGTTGATCTAAGAGAGGATCAACCTTTAACAGAGTTGCAGGGTGTGACCATAGAAGATAAGTAGGATGGCAGATGACTTACACGTGCTTTGTTTCTGAGGAGTGCCAGCATGAAGCGGATACGCTAGCAAGTAGGAGGCCAGTGTAGAACGAAGGGCAGGAGTTACATGGTTTCCGTAGGAGAGTCCAAGAGAGTCTTGCAGCCTCAGGCGTTATTCTAGTTAGAGAAGCAGTGAGCATTCATGTTAGGGCCTACCATAAAGTATGGAGTTGCAGTAGTCAAGTCGCGTTAGAATAAGACAGTGTCTGCACGTTTCGCCAAGACTGATCGCGTCCTGCACTACATGCTGGAGGTCCTGCACTGGCTTCCCTTTACTCAGCGCATCTACTTCCGGATCTCATCTTTGGTATGGAGGTGCGTTTCGGCGACGGCACCTGCGTACTTGCGGGAGCTGTATCCTATAGCGGCCACCGTCTCTTTCGCTCTACCAACCAAGGCTGTTTTGCCCGTACAGCTACAATGCAGTGCCGGGCTTTCTCATAATGTTGTCTATGCACCTTAGATGTAATTCCGATATTCGAATTCATTTGGTTTGATCATTCAGAGTGCTGACCTCTCACTTTCTACTTCCTCCTCTCTACACTCACCCTCATCTACTGTTCGGGATTTTTGAGTCATCCATGACTCAAAGTCTTTCTAAAACATCAAGTGACTGCAATTTCTCGACATGCTACTTTCACTTAATAAGAATCCGACAGCTTCGCTCTACTCTGGATGCAGCATCGTTGAAAACACTTATACACTCAATCAATCAATCAATCAATTGGAATTTATATAGCGCCCCTTCAAGGTCTGTACTCAGAGGCGCTCCCGATCCAGGCCAAGCGGAAGAAAGCAGTCTTGAGGAGCCAAAAGAACGGTGAAGGAAGTACCCGAGGGAGGCGATGCATTTCCAGAGGAAGCCCGTTCCACGGTGTCGTCATTGCAGGCACGAAATCTCTGTAGCATCTGCAACTTCATTTAGTCGCAGATGTACACCGTGTCTCAAAATAAACTGTGCAAAATTGTTTCTGTCAGAACTTCGTCAAATTTCCACCAATTTTAATAATTTTTGGTAGGTAGATGGCAAAATGGCTGAAATTTTATGCTATACATAAATTTTCTACCTCACCTGATTCACGTCATCGCACTACCTTGTTAAACACAGATGTGCCAATTTCTTATATAACGCTTAAATCTTATTACATGCAACAAACTATCTGACGACTTAATTAGCACGCAGTAAAGTAAAATATGGTTTACTTAGCAGGGTTTTTAATTGTTATGACAGATCTGCTTAAAAGTGTTAGAATTGGTGCTCGAAATGTGCCCCGCTTACACGGACACAAGCGCTTAGATGGCAACGCCACTGACTGATAGCAGCATCAACGATCGACTGGTCAAAGCGCGCCGAATCGTCGATCAGACGCATTTTGAGTTCGTCGACGTTGGCTATCCTGGAGCGGTAAACCTTTTCCTGCAGCACACTCCATATGCTATAGTCGACTGGGTTAAGATCCGGTGAATTCGGCGGCCACAATGTTGGAGGTATGAAGTCGGGCGTTTCTCGCTCAAGGAAAGAGACAGTGTCGCGTGCTCGATGCGCCGGGGCGCCATCCTGTTAAAAGACAAAAAACTCGCCCTGGGATATCCGGCGTATGTCTGGCAGTAGCTTCTGGGCAAGAAGGTTGTCGCGATAGTAGGCCCCATTCACATTGACACCTGTCTCGATGAAATGGATTTCAGTGCAGCCAAGTTTCGAGACGTTAGTTGTTAAAATTTAAGCGTTATATAAGAAATTGGTACATCTGTGTTTAACAAGGTAGTGCGGTGAAATGAGTCAGGTGAGGTGGAAAATTTATGTATGGCATAAAATTTCAGCCATTTTGCCATCTACCTACCAAAAATTGTTAAAATTGATGGAAATTTGACGAAGTTCTGACAGAAACAATTTTGCACAGTTTATTTTGAGACACGGTGTACATAGAGTTTTAACAGTATCATCAGCATAGAGGTGGATTTCAATGCCATAACGAGCATTGTTTAATCTATACACCTTTAGGGGGGGGGAATTTCTCCCCCATGATTTATGTCCCCCCCCAGAGGCCAGAGAGAAAGAAAAATATTATATGAACTGAAAGACGAATTCCTAAAAAAAGGTTTTTCTGAGACGAATTCCGAAAAAAAGGTCATCAAATTTTTGCGAACGCCCTTTGGACGTTCGTTCCCCCAAACCTTGCCCCCCCCCCAGAAGAAGAGGGGGACTAGATTAAACACTGCATGACGAGAGGCTATGGCTGACAATGCAGATGTACAGAGGATGAACAGCAGAAGGCCTAGGACAGAACCTTGTAAGACACCAAAGAGCACAGCAGTGATTGGTAATATGAGGGAGTTGTTGCGAACATGCTGATAGATTAGATTAGATTGGACTGGATTAGATTATATTAGATTAGACTGGGTAAGAAAAAGGAAGTGCATCTAACTCGTATCCATGGTTATGATGGCTACCTTTCAGGGCCTGCTAAAATATACAAACGTATAGCGTACGTAATAAATTATTGTTTAGCGATGCTATGCTTATCAAATGCCTAAGTCGATCTTATTATGATCTAGTGTTAATTGCAAGCGGCGTTAGGTTCAATGACCAAGACCAGTGTTGCTATACATGTAACATGACCTATAGTAATTTAAGACCCTCAGAACCTCACTGTGGCGCTGGGTAACATATAATATTAATCACAAACACATGCATACGCATTATAATTTTACATACATATTGAACATTACTATATGAAGACAAATGTAAATATGCGTATACACATAAATGGACAGATGTGATATAAGCTTATTCATGTAGATATTAGGTGTATAATAAGGTATGTATATATGCATGCATAGGATAAACATGTATGTCGTATGTCCGTTGTATGGAATTTGACAGACTGATGACAATCTATGGCTCCGATTCTCGTCTTAATACAAACCAAAAATACGTCAGAACACCGGAGCCATCTATCATCTGAAATGCATATATATATATATATATATATATATATATATATATATATATATATATATATATATATATATATATATATATATATATATATATATATATATATATATATATATATATATATATATATATATATATATATATATATACATATATATACATATATATATGTATATATATTTGTCGTTTGTATGTATATGTATACATCCAGGCATAAATATAGATATATGGGCTTGTATCTACACGGTGAGTCATTAAAAAACGTGTCCCTGCATAACTTAAAATAATTCATGCATATAACCATCAATTTTAATGAAACTTCATAATAATGAAGCTTGATAGTCCAGCTAAGTGCTGTATAAATTATTTTTTTTATTAAAAGCTGAACCCGCCTAAACAATAATTATGTCACGACAACCCTCGGAAAAATGGTGTTAACCGAGGAAGATAAACATTTCATAACCCCAAAAGAATAAAAAAAAATGACGGTGCGAAACGTTTTTTAAAGGAATGTTCTGATAAAGGGTTGATTCATGGTAGATGAAATGTTCTCCTTTCAAAGATCGATAAAACTGGATCTTTTTTTATCGTCGACCAGGTAGAGGCCGTCCGCTAACGGCCAGAACGGTTGGCAATGAGACTTTTGAGATACCGGGTACTGCAGACTGACACACCTGATTTCATTCCGCCTACTTTGTGGCCACCTAACATACCTGATTTAAATCTGGTAGAGTATAAAATATGGAGTGTCGTGCAAGAAAACTTGTACAGATATCGAATACATGATGTCAACGAGTTGCGTCATCGAGTTTTGGAGGAATGGGACGAATTGGATCAGCGCATCATTGGTCAGTCAAGCAGCGGTGTATGCGTCTTTGCGCATGCGTGGATGCCCAAGGATGTCAATTTGAACTTAAACTTTAAGTTTCTTAATGCTCTGTAATAACTCCTCTACCTTTACTTAAAATTTCTTTGACATAAACTTATATCTGAGGAAGTTATAGCAAAATATGCAGGGACACGTTTTTTTATGACTCACCGTGTATAAATTTGTGTAAGTATATTCTGAGAGCAGCGGCGTAGCTAAGAAATTTTGCGCCCGGGGACGAGCTACGAAATTTGAGCTCCCTCAATGTTTTATTTATTTCACATATTCCAAATACATCGAATGGCAACTTAAGTTGTTTTTTTAAATAAAATATGAAAAATACAGATCGTATATGATTCCATTTAGTGCACAATGGGGCGCCAAAATCATACCCGACAACTAGTTGGTAAGTAATGAAGATATATCCAGAATTTTTTGAGGAGCCAATATTACATTTTATACATTTATTTGGGATTAATTAGTTAAAATTGCATCAAAATTAAGAGTATTTTTTTAAATTTTAGCCATCATTTTGGCCCCCTCTACCTTTGCCGTTCGGGGACACATGTCCCCTCCTGCGTCCCCTAGCTACGCCTCTGTCTGTGAGATATGAATGTGATAAATGCGATGCTATCGGATGACTTTCGAAACTGTAAGTCGCAAATGACAGGTTTCTAACCCGAAAAAAAATAGCTAGGGAGAGGGAGAAGAATACGGAGACGGAAACGAAGAGGAACAAGAAGAGGAACAACAGCAAGAACATGAAAAGATAGAAGAGCGAGAACAGGAACAAGAACACGAACAAGAACATGAGCAAGAGCATGAACAGGCACAATTTCGCTTCCGAGATAAGCCAGATATTGTGCGCTAATTGCAAACACGCAAGGACACACATTGTAAAACGTGCATGTACAATAATTGTACGTTGTAAGTGTTCATTCTACACTCTATACGTACAGCATAGGCTTCGTATTGTAAACTGTAATTAGTAACTTCTATTGCGTCGCTGTCTGTTGCACAAGGCATCAACCGATGGCACACGAAAACCAAGCCATAAATCGCATAATTACATGTAGGTCGATATCCAGAAGATCAGTCCGCTAAGAGAGAGAGGCATGTAAGCACGCTGTACGCACATGCATTTTTCGAAAACCGTGTCCTGTGATGAGGTGAGTTGAATTTAAAAGAAATTTAAAGAAATGAAAATGAAAGGAATGGAAGAGGAATGATAGGCAAGAGAAGAAAAGAAAAGAGCAGGAAAGAAAACAGTAAAGAGAACGATTAAACAGAAAAGAAAGGACAGCAGTCGACAGAAATGAAAAGAGAAAAAGACGGAAAGGAAAAGAAAAGCAAAGCAAAGGAAAAGAAAGAAGCAGAAAGGAAAAGGAAAGGAAAAGAAAGGAAAGAGTAAAATGTCGCTTCACTGGTGATAATCAAATACCTCCTTAGACACCTTCAAAATGGACTCAACGGAGGTATATATATGAATAATTTTGCATTTTATTGGTATACAATTATCTGTAAAATTCCTGTCGACGTCAACGTCCTTTGTTGCCATAAACTCTGGATCCATACAAATCAATATTTGCCGTGAGATATCGTTAAACTCTGGATCACAATGTCATCCATGTTAGTAGCTATAAACTTACTAAATGTCGTTAAGCAGACACTACTTTGAATGTGTTCTTTCACAGCCTACATATAAATTAATGAACCTAATGCTAATCGCCGGTCATATTAAACCGATGGCATATCAATCCTAAATGGAGTTAATATCCATCTATTCAAACCTACCCACTGTGGCCTGAATCTCTCATCCAATTCGATGTGGATTTAACTCTTTCACCTATGAACGGATTACGAGTCTTGAGTACGTTTTAAGTTAGCAAGAGCAGGAAAAATAACATGGCCGAGCGAAGTTTCGCCTTCGATTTAAGCTGAAAAGACATTTTAGGCTCTACATTGCCTACAATGTGCAGCAGGTATTTAAGATCATTATAGGCCCTATGTTGTGTACATCCGCTGTACGCTCTAAACGTACATTGTGTCATTTGTATGTAGTCTGTAAATATGTCATGCATTCCGTACGAACATATACATTTCGAAGATCGATGAAATGAGTTGAATGTAAGAAGAAACGTAAAAAAAAGAAAATGAAAGGAATAGAGAGGAGAGTAAACAAAGGAAAAAACAAAGAACATTAAGAAATAAAACGAAGGAATTGGTGGTCAACAGCAGCTTATTGTTCGTCGTATACAGCATTTAGCTGCCAAAAATAACAACGACGCGTACAACACACTCCACACCTTTATATTGCTTTTATACGCCTCTATATATAAGCAATTTGCATCCAGAGCGGAAGCGCAAGAATGCATTAAACACCTTTAAATCTGAGTCAACCATCTCTATAATAAAACGCGCTTTGCATTACGTGAGTTGGATGAAATCAAGTTATTGGGGTTCAAGATGTGTAACAACAATCGCCTTTAATAGTTACAAGATTCCGCTAGACGCTGCTGCTAACATTGAGATGACTATGAGGTGTTATGAAGATAAGCCCTTCGACGTTAAGTGCATTGATTTCATGCAAAGATATTGTAATATTTAAGCACAATCGTATATAGTCGTAATAATAAACTCTAAAATTCTAAGCGCCACTCAAACGCCCAGCGCAGGGCACCAGCTTATTCACGATCGCTTTTAATTTGCGCGTATACGATTCTATATATAAAGCCATTGTGTTTCATCCTGAAGAACAACAAAGGCATATGACAGTGACAATTCTCCGTCCTAAAGTCAAGAAATTTCGTAACGTTTAAACAACTGTAATGTCAAGCGCATAGATCTACAGTATGTAGGAACTGAGTGTCATTATAGGTTTCAAACCGTCCGTTTCTAAGTTGTATTACACTCTTTTTCAGAATTATCATGCCGTAAATATATACGAACGATGAGAACTGTTCAAGTTAATTTCTGTCGACGTCAACCACCTTTGTTGCCACAAGATGTCGTTAAACTTTAGATCCATCCATCAATTCGATGATTATTGCGTGAATAATACAATACTCTGTTTAAACACCTTTAATATGTTTGCCTCCGGCGCTATGTTAATCATCGAATTCATCATAACGAAGGAAGACCTTGCCAATCTTCTGGGAACACAGTGTAATGATCCTCTCCAATCGAAGAAGTCTGTTCGGGAGGGACAGCTCTAGTGAAAGTACGTTTCTTTATTGAAACCAATGAGAATACACAGAAGAAATTGAAAACAACAATACAGAAAACGAAGCTGAAATTGGAGTGAAACTCGATCGACGGATGGAAACGGTTGGTTGAGGTTTCTGTCGCGAAGGAAGACCTTGCCAATCTTCTGGGAACACAGTGTAATGATCCTCTCCAATCGAAGAAGTCTGTTCGGGAGGGACAGCTCTGGTGAAAGTACGTTTCTTTATTGAAACCAATGATAATACACAGAAGAAATTGAAAACAACAATACAGAAGATAAAGAGAGAAACATAGAAAAAAATACAGAAAATAAAGCTGAAATCGGAGTGCAGCTTGATCGACAGAAAGAACAAGTTGGCAGTGGGTTCTGTGGCGAAGGAAGAACTGATCCATCTTCTGGGAACTCAGTGTAACTCCTCTACAACTGGCGACTTCTGTTCAGGAGAGAAAGCTCTGATGAAAGCGGAAAAATATATTGAAAACAAGATTAAACAAGAACAAAAAGGGAAGATAAATAAAAACAATCATGAAAACAGAAAAGAAACAAGGACGAACGAAAATAACGAAGAAATGAAAAAGACGGCAAGGACCTATGTTGTCAAACGCTGTCGTTAAACTGCTCAATAATAATAACGACAGTGACGTATGAAGTTCCTAATACATTAACTTCGTGAAATCAATGGGAACGGTCATGGTGACTACAACATTGTGCATTGTCGCTACACATTGGAAACTAGAACCACTCGATAGAGTTGGAAAGATTAATGACTCTTCAATTTCTGGCGAAGATCCAGCTAAATGACTACACCAGTCTGTATTTTGTTGCTATATAGTTGATTCTGCATGAAAGTCATTAACGATAACAATGGTATCAGTACTCAAAATTCCAGATAATTCGAGGCCTAGCCTAACGTCAGATCATTTATACTCACATTTAGACTTAGTGAGAAAATGCGATACATGCAATATTGCTCTGCACACAGTTGTCTGCTTCCACATTTACGACGAGCAACATAAGAACGGAGTTCCAAATGCATTATTCAGTAAGTATGTATGTAAGAACCTGGAATTAAGGAAGTATTACAAACGTCAAAGCAAGTTTTACAAGGAAACTGTTTCCCGAAACTGCGCTTCCACTGTTTGCTGTTGTTTCGATCTGTCAAGGTCCATCCGTCTCCATGGTGATCAGCTGGAGTCAGTCCAGACATTTGTCATCCGAAACCGTCTTCGATCTGCGGGAACTCCTCGCTTCCTATAAAAAAAATTAATGAACTCGGGAACATGGAGAAGCGGGTTGGGACAGCTGAGGACCGTCTCCTTAAGGCCATCGAGGGGAATCGAGACCATGTCTTGCGACGCCTGTTCCCGCCACCAACCCAGTTCCAATATGCCCTCCGACCGCGAGCCCACGGTTTTGAACTGCCCTGTAAGGACGATAAAAACTTCATACCAAGGGCCTTATATAAGCATTTAAACCATCTAAGCCAACAACAAATGTAAACTTAACATTCTAAACACTTTAGTTACATCTCTTTCTTATCTTATCTTATTGACTCATTTCTCTGTAAGCTACGGTGCAGTTTGTCATCTGGTGAATCAATTAAACGAATATCATCATCAACATGATCTTGTATGGCAGCAATTTCTCAGCATTTTCTATGCTTAATAAGAAATATTGTGGCAATCGTGGACCGGATATTATATCACGGACTGGAGTGACTATTACCCAGTTCTACGCCTGGAGACTCCCCTCCCATAGCAGGTTTTTCATGATTCCTCTTGATTCCTCATAGTGTTGCACCTTCGCTTGAACTCCTCAGCCTTCCTCTTCCTCTGCTTCGAAAACCCATGAAGACCATTTTATTTGTAAGTGATAGCACTGACTTGGGTCGGGAGCGTCTCTGAATCGTTGAGTTGACCTGTCAAGCTTTTATTTAATGTTTGATTAGAATTTCAATTGCCATGAAGCTCTGTTTCTGGTCTAATCCTCGGTCGTCGGATGGGCAGCATCCTGAGGAAGGCCTTCTCCCGAAACATTCCTTTTTGTTTAACTACAGGCTCATTCTCCACCACCACCACTCTCTACTTGTCGAAACCTGGAAATAGCGCCATTGATATGCGAAACCAGGCATTCTCTGAGTTCCTATTAGAGGCAAGACTTATGATAAGTCTTACTGTCCGTGGCACACCTATATTGGTCGACTCCTCTTCCCACCTTCGAACGTATCTAATCGCACTGAAAGAACCTCGGTTCCTTCTTTTTTAGTAGGACTGGATGTAGGAAACACCCTATGTCTTAGTCCAGCTTAAGGAAGTTTACTCTTCCTCCAAATTGTCCTACTATACCATCTCCGACATCTGAAAGCTATCCGAAGATCTGTCTCCTCTCCAGTCTTTACCTCCATTGTCCATGCCTGCATCTGCTCTTGCACTGATTACTGTAACTCACTCTCTGTTGGCCTCCCCAAAGTCCGTCTCTCCCCATTAATCGCCCGTCTCCCACGCTTCTCCCATATTTCCACATTCCTGCTTGAGCATCTTCATGTTACCTACTGCCCGCATCCACCTAAAGTTAGTTATCCTTATATGTCGGTCTTACCTGTGACTTGCTCCTAAATACCTCTGCGACTCAGTATGTCTTCCCGCCTTGGATGGCTCCCTTCGCCCTCTTCGTTCCTCTGATCGACTTGACTTATCTATTCCCCGAGTGAGAACTGCAATGGCCCTGTCTCGTTCCTTTGTTAGTATTGGCCCTTCATTGTGGAATCAGCTTCCTCCTTCGGTCCGGGATGCACTACAATCTGGTGGTCATGCCACAGCATTTCGTTGTCTTAGACTTGCCTTTATTCCAGAGGACTTTCGAACTGGAAGCGCCTCTGATTGGTGGGCACTGGGTAGAGGCGCTTTAGAAGTTTTGAAATACAATATTTCAATCATTTGTTTTGTACGAATCTCATTTCTTTCGAACTTCGTCGGTGTTGTTTGCACTTTCGATCAAGGTTCGTTTGGCTTATTAATAGTGCTTGTTTTACGTACATGTAGGTAGCGCTTTTGCATTCTGAGAAATGGCGAAACTTCAATTATTTACAGTTGGTCAGCGGTACGACACTTTGATCTCTCTGTCCAACAGTTTTCACGTCTTTTGGTGCCAAACGCTATTGTCGTCGTTGGGAATTGATTTATCTGATTTGCTAATTAAAATAGCGATTGTAATGGATTCAGAGTTTAACGACGTTTTATGACAGGAAAATCCGTTGACGTCGACATAAATTATTTTTGACGGTTCTCACTGTTAAAATGTCATAACACAGCTGACAAGTCGTATCCTTCAATTAAATAACAATAAACCGAAAATGAAGTATTTATAGAAAGGGGAGAAAGCTATTTTCAGATGTTTAATGTCGGCCGCTTACGGCTGATAACGCCACTCTTTCAGATGGCATCATTTCTGGAACCATCCATTGCAGTAGTCTTGCGTATTACCGGTACTTGATTAGTATTCATAATAGAGGTTTACAGTAGAGAAGAAGGGCGGTCCACAGCAAATGCAATAGCTTTTCAAGACCGGTTAATTAAAGTTAGTCAATTCCGTAAGAGAGTCACAGTCACTCTTGCCGTTTGCCCGTGCTTTTCTGAATTTCTTCACTTTGATATTCAGCACAAGCTCACGGCAGTCCGTGGGGCGCCTTTCCCTCACCGCTCGGAAAAAACCTCACGGCGAGTTCCCGGCGCCTCGCCAGGTGCCTCTACCCAGTATCCGCTGCCGGTTCCCATATAGATTGCTGTAGTGCCCTCGCCGTCCTCCCCTGGGGACACGGGGATTCTGGTTTTCGCCACGATTGCAACCGTGACGGCCCCCTCCGGCCCGTACCTTGGCTTACAGGCGGTCGGTATCGGCGATATCCCAATTCAGTCAGTACGTCCCAGTCTCCCCAGTAGTGGTACCCGCGTCTGTACCTCTGACAGGGTGTGGGCCGCCCCTCCGTCCCGGATTACAACTGGGTCCCGACAGACGGTCGTGACCGAGAGGCCACTGCTACTGAGCAGAGTGGTTGGCACCTGACACTTTCTTCTCAAATATTTGCACATTCAGGGCTGTGCTCTGCCCATTCTCCCGCTGCTTCAACGGTCAACCTTTTTATCGTCAGTTCTTGCAAACGCCAATGATCTCTTTGTCCTCAACCAGGTTTTCTGACCTACTCAATCTGAGTGTCCAGTGGGTGAGGATGACTCTTTGCTGTTGATGCCCTAGACTCCGAAAATAATCATTTAATTCAATTGTTTTAGTCATTTTATTTCTATGTTGATTTCTTTGATAAGTGGCTTTACTACACCTATCATTCCAATGTGGTAGAGGCCTACATTTTTATTTTTTCCCTATTTTAAGATTTTACTAGGTTCTGCCATTATTCTACCTTTTTTAAAACTTAATGGAGAAGCTCTGCAAACACTGTTGTGGCCTTCAGATCTCGTCTAAAACCTCATCTTTTCCAAGACTTCGCTTAACTTTGACGGTGAGAACTGTACAAAATTTCTTAAAAACGTTTTCAACGGCCTTCAATACCCTAAAAAATCTCTTAAGCTCTTGGACTCCATTCACCATCGTTAGTTTCCTTTGCCATTAATACAGAGGCGTAATATGTGGTAAAGTCAACGTTAACGGCCAGAATGGCCTTAAGATGTCGCCTGTCCGTTGAATAATCGTAGACAATCGTTAGACACCTTTAAAACGGGATTAAGTAAAGTTATATATTCAGACCATCGATTTAGTTGATTGCGTTCCGCTTGCCGTTGGATAGTGTCGCGAAAAAAGAGCAATTAACCAACAAACCTAAACATAAAAGAGTGTATGCTACGTTAAGGTGGCGTCGACGATTGCAATGTCGTTAAACAATTGAAACTGAGCGAACTTTTGCTAACGACATTGCACGCTCTGTACTTTTCGCTTACAATCTGAAAAATGCGTTTAAGATCGTTGTACGTTGTGTGCGTCAATGTATACGCTCTGTACGTACATATTACTCTCTGTATGTACTCTGTAAACACATCCTACGCTCTGGGTTTACATACGTATTTATTTTGCAGCCGAAACAACAACGCTAACAACTCACTCCACACTTTTATATTGCTTCTATTCGCCTCTATATTGTATGCAATTACGTCCGCTGTAATATGCCAAAAATAATTTCTGTCGACGTCAACAGCCTTTGTTGCTATAAGATGTCGTTAAACCCTAGATTTATCCAGCAGACGAGGCACAGAATGCAATGCATTAAACACCCTTAAATCTGAGCTTAAAAAACTTTATATTTGACTACTGCGCTCTTTCATTTACAGAGGCTCCACTCCTTGAAACTTTTCCCAAGATCTTGGTATTTTGCGGATCGATTTGGGATTTCAGGACTTTCAATATTAATCTGGGATTTTTTGCTCAGGTCTATAGTCATAATATTTAATATGGAATGATAACAATAATCACTGGGGGTCCATAGAGTAGTGGTAACATCACTGGCGTGAAGAGCAATAGGTAGCGGGATCGTCTCCCGTAACCCTCCTAAGGTCCACTCAGCCTATCATTCGCGAGATGGCGCGTTTGTGAAATGAGATGTAGGACGTGATGGGCGCCTTGCATGGCTGCCGTATACAGTTAAAATCTGCACAAATCGCTATAAAGTCGTAATGTAAACAGTTTTAAACCAGAATTTGTCATGGCATCATCTGATTCTGACTCTGAGTCTGGCGAAATTGGCGCCGAGCCGCGTAAGAAGGCAAAAGTATGGTATAGAGTATAGACAACATTCAACTTGGAATGACTGTATGGTTGCTAAAGTTTTCAGTTACTTACGATTTTTAAGGCCATTTTTGGATTTTTCTGGCAGGAACTTGAGATTTCTAAAAATGGAGAGTGGAAGCACTGGTTACATAATCAACGTTGTCAGCTTATGTCTAATTTTCTCAACTATCATCGCCCTTCTACTCATTACTCAGTTGGCTTTGACATTGTTTTTCGACCCAAAGTGCATTGCATGTACTCAAATAAATGTTTAAGCATAACCGACTAAAGTGCTATTTTGAATACTTATATAGTTTTTATTAAACTCGTTTAATAAAGGTGTCGAAGGAAGGTCTGCGATTAATCAACCGACAGGCGATATATTAGACACCTTTAAAATGAATGTAACATATGCTCTATATCTAAAAATTGATTTATTACGTGGTTAGAAGGTTAGAAATACTCCTTTGTCGCTACAAAATGTCGTTAAACTCTGTATCCACCAGTTGATGCTTGCTACAATACGGTCAAGTTGTCCAATATCGTTAAACAATTGAAAATGTATAACTCCACTGGTGTCGTTTTCGGATAATGCCAGTCCAAAGCCTGGATAAGAAAGGAGGGTGACGCTGATCATCTTCGTTAGGATATGGCAACGATAAACAGACACTAGCTTGAATGTTTTCTATCACAGCCGTCACATAAATTAATAAACCTAATGCTAATCGCCGGTTTTATTAAAACTGATGATTTCCCAATTCTGAATGAAGTTAAGATGCATCTGTTCCAACTGGCTTATCCATTCTTGCCCTGAATCCACTGAATCCATTGAATGTGGATTGGACTATTTCGTATTTGAATGGATTACGAGTCTTCACTATGTTTAACCGTTATTGTAATCTCCAATTTTCTACAGCGCCACTGTAAAGCTAAGCGCAGAGCACCAGCTTCTTCACGAGCGCTGCGTTTTAACTCAACAAGAACAGGAACAAGTCTATGATCAAGTGAACTTTCACTTTCGAGTTAGGCCAAAGACATTGTATTGTATTGTATTGTATTCGGATATTTATAAAGCGCTTCTAGCGGGAGAACCATTCAGAAGCGCTCCCAGTGAGAGAGACCCCGAGAGAAAAAGCAAGTTTTAAGAAACTTAAAAGAGGAAGAGACGTTACCTATATATACAGTATACAGTACACGAATACATATTTGTGCACTCTATACCGTGCATTCTATACATTTTATTTACAATCCGGCCTCCATTTGATATTTACACACGACCTGTCCCCTCCCCCCCCATCACAAATAGACGGTGATGACTATGAGATATTTCGTGAAGAAAATAAAATGACGAAATATAAAGAAAATGATTAAATAAAACCGGACAATTTGATTTATTAATATGTAATAATTATGTATGTATGTATGTATTTATGTATCTATGTGTGTATGTGTGTATGTGTGTATGTAATTATGTATAGCATGTATGTATGTATGTATGCATATGTGTGCATGTATGTATGTATGCAAATATGTATGCGTGTATACTGTATATACATATATGTATGTATGTATGCATGTATGTATGCATGTGTATGTGTTTGCGTATATGTATGCATGTATATATTTATGTATGTATTATTTTTGGCACCCTCATAAACGTATATATATATTGTATGGACATGTTTTTTTAACAAAGATACCTGTATATATTATTACATGCAGAATGCTAAGTTGTCTATATAATACACACACAAAGGTTTCTGATGTTTATGACTTAATATTACTGAGGTAGAGAACAATAGTGGCTCAGTAATATAGCGACGTTTTAGTCGTCTACTCAAGAAAAGGAAGATTACAGATATGTTAAGGTAATAAAAGAGAATATGAAATGAAAATGAATTTAATAAGAAAAGTAAAAATAGGCCTACAATTCCACTTTCAGATAACGTATGCATTACACGCAAGAGACTAATTGTCGGAATGAATAAGATCCTTGCCGCTGCTTGTACTTATAGGTCGAATATTTCTCTTAAAAGAGGTGTGTAATTTTTCTGAACTTTCGTATGACGTAAAACAGCTAAAGCATATAGCACTAAGTAATATCGATTAAAATATAATTGGCAAATTGGCAAATATAGCGAGAGGCAAACCTTAAAGTGGTTGTCAAACCTGAATTAGGTTAGGTGTCTAACTTAAGCTGCTTATTTCCTTTGGCTTCACCGCTGAGAAAAGGCATAATTTCTGGAAACGTCCATTGCTTTAGGACTGTATATAGTATAGTTAAAATTCATAACACAGCAACAGAGAAAAGAGGCCTCATTTAAACTTATAATCATCGGAAACATAAGGCTGCGTAACGCTATTTAACTTAGAAAGCGCCAACATTCAAAGTTTATTTTCATGATTATATAAGTTAATTAAAATGCCGAAATTTTAAGGTAATCTATAATGTTATTGTGTTTTCTGACCGCTTACCGTTATAAGACGCCTTTTCAAACACTATAGTTGTCAAACAAAGGCTTTTAAACAATCTGGACTTCATGTTATCAAAATTAAGGCCAAACCAATGTAATCAGGCAATGGAGTTGCGAGGCTTTTGACACCTTTTTAACCTGGTAAAATAGACTATAACAAGTACCTATTTCCGAAAAAAATTAGTTTTCGCTAAGTAAGTAAGTAAGTAAGTATATCCTTTATTAATCCAACTGCTAACCGCATTTTGGTTTACACATGTATATCACGTCCAGATTAAAGTACTAAGGCCTATATTCCGGTGAAAATCATCCTAATTATGAAAGATTTACGAGCTAGACTGTCAGCAGTCGGGAGAACCCGATTATGGACACGGGGTCGCAAAGTATAACCCGTATGCTTAACAGGAGGTAATAGCACATGAAGCACATGTGTAGGATATGTAAGGACGGTCGTGAAAAGTTTAGAATCAGCAGTACGGATCAATTGTTCGAATCTAGGGTAGTCCACAGGAAGATAACCAGCTTTAATCAGTCTCCTAAATATTGCCTGAAGTCTCTCACGTCCCCTCTGCCCCACATAACCCCACCAAGCGGACGCAGCGTACGTCATCCTCGCCACTGTGGTGGCTGTCACCACATCGTACATTGAGGGGCCAAGTAGTCCATGAGTAGTTAGGATCCGTAATGCATACATTGATTGTCTTGCACCAGTGCATAGATTGTCAACATGCACGTCAAAGCAGAAGTCATCGGAGAGCGTGACACCCAAGATCTTCATGATTCTGACTCTGGAAAGACCAGGAATCTCCATCGGCTGGTTTTCATTCAGTTTTCTTCTCGGCTTACGGACAACCATTTCCTGGGTCTTTGCTTGGTTAAGCTTCAGATTACATCTCGCAGCCCAGATCTCGATGTGCCTGATTTCCGAGTTTATCAGGTTGCTATTGGCAGCAGGAACCAGGAGATAGGTATCGTCAGCGTACTTGAGTATCCGGTTAGTTGGATGTTTAGGTTTAAGTTTGGATATTGCTGTTAGGAACAGTATCGGACCAGTTCCTGATCCATGGACAATACTGCAGTTGATTTCAATCGCCGCAGAGGTAATTCCTTTAAACTTAGTGCAATGTTTCGTTGGTGGAGGGCCGCAATGATCCAATTGTAAGCAACGTCGGGAATGGGTAAGTCCGCCATCTGTTCAGCCAGATAGTCGTGCCTCACCGTATCAAATGCTTTTGAAAAATCCAGCGCTATCAGATGTACATAGGGGCTGGACGTCAGCATTTCAGTGAGTTGGTGCGTTAATGAACTAAGTGCGGCAGTAGTAGACCCGGTGGGCCGAAACGCATATTGATCTTGAAAGTCGCGGTTGTTCTGTTCGTAAGTCAACATCGGATAGAAATACTTGCGCACCACGATCCGCTCAAGTATACGACAGAGGACTGAAGTGATTGAGATTGGCCTGTAATCGGCCTCCGTCTTCGGGCGGGAAACCTTTGGGACAGGAGTGATGCAACTAATCTTCCACTGAGGAGGAATATACGCTGCTCCAATGGAAAGGTTGAAGAGAGCCGCGATTGGCTGTGCCATAGCCGCAGCGGTTCTACTTAATAGCCAAGGAGGCACTCCGTCAGGTCCAGCTGAGGTCCTTCCGGCAGCCTCCAGCATGCGGAAGACAGAGTATTCTTCGATGAACAGGTCGTCACTTCCGACGGCTGTAGCCTTAGGCCGAGGTCGGACGTAATGTTGATCATCGGATATAGACCCGTAATGTAAGTTCAGGGAGTCAGCTGTAATGTTATCGGGGGTGGCGGCCAGGCCGCGACCAGACCCTCGCAGCCTGTTCACTTCAGCCCACAACTCCCTGGAACCACGCCTGAGCTTGCCAAATGTTTTTGCATTGTGGTCGGCAATTATTTTGTTAATTCTGCCAGCTATGGCCGATGCTGCTTCAGTTCGGTTTTGTCTATTTAGCTTATTTCTTGTTCGTAGAAGATACTTGACAATAGGCGTCAAGTAAGAAGGTTCTCTTTTCTTTATCGTGATCGATCTAAGAGGGAAGTAAACATCGTAGCTGGTCTTGAATAGGTAATAGAATTCCTCAAAGGCCTCTTTTGCTTCCAGGCCCTCGATGGCCGCAATCCAGGGACGCTCAGCCAAGTAGGCCTGGAAGAGGGCGATGAGTCGTGGTGTGCGCAGCCGGAAAGTGGAGACCGTTCTTTCCATGTTCTTTTTAGACTCCACTGGCTGATCTCTCTCGGGAACGGCTATCACGGCGGAATGCTTTGTCTTTATCAGTGAAGTAATGGCATAGCAAGAGTCGAATATTAGTTCAGAACAGTATATTCTGTCGAGAGGGTGACCCAGGTGGGTTGGCTCAGTAAACGCAGCCAGTAGACCGAACGCAGAAATGTCGGACGTGGGAATTTGATTGAAGTCCCCTGCTAATACAATGATAGCTGGGGGTGAGAGTGCGTTAATTTCTTCTAATGTTTCGTCAATGGTCGAAAAAAGTAGATCGACATTGTAACATGGCTTTGGCGGATGGTATAATCCTCCGATGTAATAAAGCTGATGATGCATTTTGACAGAGATCCACAGAAGCTCGATTTCAGGCGGATAGTTCACTCTGGGTTGAAACGGTACAGGGGCGAGGAGGCTTCTGCAGTAGATCGCAATCCCTCCTCCTTTCCTGTTATTGCTAGGGTTGTGGTATCCCAACTAGGAAATTGCCTAAATTAAATGTACAAACAGAAGCACTAAGATTGGCTTGGGGACCGCTAAGGGTAAGCCGTGGTTGAGATATATATATAGAAAATGGTGTGGTGAAATACCCCTCCATTTCCGTCGACTGGGCAACTTGTTCAAGGTTGGATCAAAACTTCTCGGTCCCGAAGATCCTACAGTGGCGGATACCATGCAGGATCGCTGATAATAAACCAAACTCTATTTAAGAGTACTGAAGATTTATTTTATTCATTTCGTTCATCATTTCAATATCCAGCTTACTCACAAACAGCTCCTTGGAAAAACAAACATGCTGAAGTAGACTTGTCGTTTACAAAACAGATTAATGAACATCGGAATTTAAGTGATCTCTACCAGTAGAGTTAATCAACAGGTTTAAGGATTACAGGCACCTACTTTATATATTATATAGATGAATCAAAATTAGAAATTCTCCATGTGGGGCGTGGTGGCTCAGTGGTAAGTTCGGCGCCTTGTGACCGTAGGGTTGCAGGTTCGAATCCCACTCTAGCCGCTGCGTACGGACCTTGGGCAAGTCCTTCACTCGCAATTGCTCGTGGCGCTTCGGCGTGAAAATTCCGATACAGTATCAAATGCTGTAGTCGGGAGCTCCTCTGAGTAGTAGTTGACTTCGAGAGGCGCTATAGAAATATCCGGAATAAAAAACTATCGTTTAATATCCCTACTCTGGGGTTTGCAAAAGGTTTAGAATTGCTGACGATTCCTCTGTTTATTCAGCTCTATTGACAGCTTTAAAAGAATCTGTTAAGTGGATAATTAAATATCAAAATACTATTAAAACAACTTCATAATACTTACATATATAGGTTACGTGTAGCCACACCTATGAAACAAAATAAATCTAAATCTATTCGGCACACTGCCGCTCAACTAATAAAAGGACTTTTCCCAGGGGTCACATCACGACTACCTGCAACAACTACACTGGCTTCCCATCCGTGCCCGTATCGCCTTCAAAAACTCCCTCCTCATTTACTTTATCCACTCTGGAACTTCTCCCTCGTACATGACATCCATGGTCACACCATGTTCTGCTTCCAATACCAGAGGACACCGATCGGCCACGCGAGGGGATTTTACCTCAGTTCGTACCACCGGAAGTTTGGTAGTCGTGCCTTCTCGGTCTCAGGACACTTAGAATGGAACAGTCTTCCAACTACAGTCCGTCAATGCACATCTGCTGTTCAATTTAAATCTAAATTAAAAACTCATCTTTTCACATTGCACTATGACTAGGAATACAGCGCAATGCGATCTGTGCAATGTAATGTAATGTAATGTAATGTAATGTAAATCTCCGAAATTTCTCAGCGCCACACAAAAGCCACGTCAGAGGGACCAGCTTATTCACCGGCGCTATATCAAATCAAATCTACGCTTATTAAAGCGCGCAATATATCTTTAGCTTTATTGTATTGTAAGTCACGAGTAAACAATGTCTGCATAATGCTAATAAATTACAAAATGGCAAAATTAAAATAGCTTGGATTCCTAGCCATGTTGGACTGAAGGAAATGAGATGACAGACTCTCTTGCAAAAGTAAAATCTGGAATTACCTGAGGTTAACTCTACAAACTATTTAAAATTAAATGAAATATTATATTCCTTAACTAACTTCTATCGACGTCAACAGCCTTTGTTGCTATGAGATGTCGTTAAACTCTGGATCCATCCATCCGTCCTTAAAGTTGTCCTCCTAGAGCTCTGTTACAAAGGGTGAGAATTGTTAAAATTATTACACACCTCTTTTAAGGATAATACGCTCTTATAAAAAGCAGCAAACACCGGCAATTAAGTTATCCTAATATTCTTGATAACGGTGAAAACCGTTAAAATTAAACTGCTACACACCTTTTTTAAGGATGATATTCCTCTTATAAAAGATAGCAGAAAGTCAATTTATTGTTAGTTAACTGTTTTGTATTACTATGCAATAATTATTCAAGAACGGTTAAAGTAATAATGTAATTGTTTTATTATAATGTTATCCATGCATGTAAAAGCAAAAAGCGGTCCTGCATTATTGAAATTGGTAACGTAGTCACTGTCTTTTTTTCTATGGTTACCAGTCAGAAGCTTGATTAAAGGAGGAGAGCGACGCTAATCATCTTCTTTGTCTTATAAGACAGTGTCGTTAAATTGAAACTACCTTGAAAGTTTCCTTTTACAGCCTTCGTACAAATTAATAAACCAAATGCTGATCGTCAGTCTTATTCGAAAGATGGTTTATCATTTCTAATATGATCTTATTATTATACACATCAGATTTTATTCGATTAGACTATTTTAGATTAGATTAGATTGGAAAAAGATTAAGAAACTAACGGTGCTGATGACGTAGATTGTTAAGAAGCTGGCCATGAAAGATTTTATTACAATTGTTATCAATACTGTTATTATTATTGTTATTATTATGAGTAATAGTTGTAGTAGCAGTAGTAGCAGAAGTAGCGGCAGTAGTAGTAGTCAGAGTAGTAGTAGTAGTATTGGAAATAGTAATTGTAGTAGAAGCAGTAGTAGCAATAGTAGTAGTAGTAGTAGTAGTGGTAGTGGTAGTGGTAGTGGTAGTGGAAGTGGAAGTGGCAGTGGCAGTAGCAGTAGCAGTAGTAGTAGTAGTGGTAGGAGAATTATTAGATAGAGTAGTTGTAGTAGTAGTGGAAGTAGTAGTAGTAGTTATATCTGCAGTAGTATCACGCTCTAATTTCAATAAGTTGAATTTAGTGGTGAATTTAAAGCATCTTTTATTTGTTTTCACCAGTAGCTATAAATAAACGAATCGCCTAAACGAATCGTGTTGTAATGTAGTCATGATTGTAACAGTAGATACTACCATGGGATGTCATTAAACTGAAGATTAAGAAATAATCGCTTAAAAATTTCAAAAGTAGAATAAGAATATAATGTCATAACTATAATTATAATTATGCACTATGCAGTTATATTTGACATTGTTTAAATATTTTTTATGTGTGACAATTGTTGCGAAATACTTTTTAATTTGCATCAAAACATTAATTACTATGTGTCTCATATACAATGTTAGCTATATCGCTTTAAATGATATGACCTTAGTGATATTGTACGGCTCTGTTTGACACCTTTAAATGGTGTCATTCGGACGCTATAAGTATCTTGTTTCCTGTTAATTGTACTTCTGAATTGTCGTCAACGGCCATTGATGTCATAGGGCGACGTTAAACTTTGGATTAATAATAGAAATGTAGTTATATTTGAATGTGGCTTAGACACGATTGCTTTTGCACTGAGAACGGCCTTTGATGCCGTAAAATGTCTTTAAACTTTTAGTGATCCAGTTAGGGAGTTTATCTTTGCTATGAAACAGCGTCGTTAAACAGCAGCTAACAATCCAGCTACTGAGTTGGAAATATGGCTAAAGGGCGATTAGTCTCAGAAGAAAAGGTAGTCTGAGATGCTGTTAGTCGACAGCAAAGTGATGATGTAGACGATGACGTAGCAGATGACGTAGATTATGATGACGCAGGCGATTGGTTTGATTCTGTCGGCGTGTGTCTGTGGTCGTAGGTTCGATGTCTGCCTTGTTCCATCCGTCTCAGAGCGTCGTAGCTGTTCATGCCAACAGCGTCGATCGGATCCTCTGCGGAGATCAGGTCGCTCCAGAGAACCACAGCAGATCGTCGTCAAAGAAATCCAGCAACAGCCTCTTAGGTTGGTAGCAAGTTAGGCAATTCATCAGAACTACCTTTAATCGTCTAAATTGCCTAACTATGCATGACCCGATGTGACTTAATTTATACCCAGATCAATCCGACCCTTCCATGCCCTACCCTACCACGATACCCTATCGTACTATGCTCTACCCTACCCCCACTCAACCCTACCAATCCCCGATTGTACCATACTCTACCCAACCATAACCTACCATACCATACGCTACCATTCCTTATCCCACCATACGATATCTTACCACGCCTTACCCGACCATACTATGCCATACCCTATCATAGAATGAGTCATCATACGTGAGTGAATGGGTTGGTGAGTGAGCGAGCGAGCGCGTGCGAGCGCGAACACGTGCCAAGCAAGTGCAAGCGAGTAGGTGAATGAACGAACGAAAGAACGAATGATTATTAAAGGATGCGTGATATAAAAATTATCACATAAGCGACCTCTAGCATTACTTTGCTCCTCGTTTCTACAATGTCATCTTTATATGTAAAACGATGTTACATTACAACACAATACAAGTAATTGTCTACCATTTGAGCTGATCGTTCTACGGAGGTGCTATATAAACCTACCAATGGAAAAGAATAATTAGACTTCACCAGTGCTTATAGTGTGAAAAAAGAAGTTACCTGGACGCACCATACAATCGGCGCAACCATGGTCTAGAAGTTGGGGGACCTACTAGAACGTGTGAGTGGGGGGAATTGCGAGCGCCGAAGGCGCGAATCCGCGATTTCCGAAGGCATGAAGCCCCTAACGACTAGGGGGTCTGGGGCGGATCCCCGGAAGCCGACTCAATTTTGAGCATTTGAACACTTATAATCGTGGCATATCTTGACACCAGTCCAATTTTATATTGAATATTTTTCAGTGGACATCAAGCAGTGTTTAATCTAGTGCCCCTCTTCTGGGGGATCAAGGTTTGTGGAGGGGGAACGAACGAGCCTCAGAAGGATGATCGCCGAGGCGCGCAGCGCCGATCAGGGGAGGGGTTTTAGAAATTTTTTGAAAGTGTTACCATGTACAGCCAGGATGGACCATGGCACATGGGCACTACGGGCACAATGGCCGTGGACCGCGAACCAGAGGTTGAGAACCGCTGCTGTACAATGTCATGTGCCATGGGCCATGGCACATGGGCCCCTGTTGTTTCAGGGAGGGAGAAAGGAATTAATTATACGTCAATCAACAGATATTCGAAACATCAATATTTCCAAATCATTGGCCCCTTGCATGACTGAATTGGCGAGGCCCCAAAGTGATCGCAGCCCGACTCTGCGTATGCAAGTAGTATTGCTGTTGGGAGGTGCAAACGCTCTTACATACCACGACTTTCACAATGAATTATAGCTAGTCACAGAGACAGACACACAGAGAGACACAAAGACAGACAAACAGGCAGATACAGACACACATGTAGATAAAGAGACAACACACAGACAGATACAGATACATACACATAAGAAGGCATAGAGACAGACACACAGGCAGATACAGAGGCAGACACACATAGAGATACAGAGACAGACACGGAGGCAGACACAAAGGCAGACACAGAGGCAGACACAAAGACAGACACAAACAGAGGCGCCCGCAGGCTTAAAAAAATTGGACGCACATCCCAAAAAATGTGGGCGCCCATCCTTCAAGCCCCGTCCCCTCCCATACTCGGTCCGGGACTTGGGAGTCATCCTGGACCAGGAACTTGCATTCACGCGGCACATAAATCTTCTCTCCCGCGGTTGCTATTAGGCCTACCAGCTCCGGCAACTCAAGGTGATCTCCCGTTCTTTGTCTCCCGGTGCAGCTTCCACGCTTGTCCATGCTTTTGTTGTTTCTCGATTGGACTACTGCAGTGCCATATATGACGGACTCCCGGCCTGCCGGATTGAGTCCCTGAATAGAATCCTGCGTACTGCTGCCCGCCTTGTAGGCCGCATCCCCAAGTTTGGCAGAGTGTCTGCGTATATGAGGGATGTCCTCCACTGGCTCCCCTACCCACAGCGCATCACTTACCGAATCTCTGCCTTGGTCCGGCGGTGCTTTGAAGGTTTGGCCCCTCCATACCTGCGGGAGCTCTGCTGTCCCACCTCATGCTCGCAGCGCCGTTCCTCTCTCCGATCAGCTGCGCAGGCTGAACTTGTTGTTCCCCGCGTGCGGACAACCATACGGCAGCGCCGTGCCTTCTCTGTGGCTGGCCCCATGACCTGGAATGGGCTTCCTACAAAGCTCCGTCAATTACCGATTGGTCATTTCACCCTGTTTCTTACTGTCCTCAAAACTGCGTTATTTGACCGTGGTTGGGCTGGGAGTGCTCCTGAGTAGGCAATCTTGAAGGGGCGCTATATAAAACTACTTTAATAATAATAATAATAATCCTACCAGTCCTCTGTCCGCCGCTCGTAGTCATACACTGAAAATTACTCAGAATGACTCATTAGAAAAATTCAATTTAGATAGCATGCCGTATTGTCATTTACCAAATATATGAATGCGATGCCTAATCCTTGTGTGAATTTGATGATGTGAGTGGACGCACGTGCGTCCAGTGCGTCCGCCTGCGGGCGCCCCTGGACACAAAGACAGACACAAAGACAGACATAAAGACAGACAAACAGGCAGATACAGAGACAGACACACACTGAGATACAGAGGCAGACAAACAGACAGATAGAGATATAGACACACATGTAGATAAAGAGACAGACACACAGACAGACATAGAGACAGACACACAGCACGTACAAAGGCAGACACATAGGCAGACACACAGCAGACATAGAGACACACACGCAGAAACAGATAAAGACACATAGACAGACACATAGGCAGACGCAGATACAGATACAGAAGCAGACACACAGATAGACACACAGGTAGACATAACGTTGATGAGATGTGTTTGTCCATAAGTAAGCGTCTAATTTTAGACGCACTCAAAAGCTGCATATACACTGTGAACGGAAAAAACCCAGACCTCTGCAATAAATAGGGAAATAAACACCAAATATTGAAAATGTTATTGAGTCTAAAACTATTTTATTCCAAACTATAATCTCAGATAATAATGCGCTAAAGCAGTTAAAAACTGACGTAACCGTGACGTCATTTGTGAACGCATGACTCAGGCATGGGATGAATTTGATCAAGCTGTAGGCCTAATCGATTCAGCAATTAGTCAGTGGCGAGCGCGTCTTTGTGCGTGTGTTGAGGCCAAAGGAGGACATTTTGAACACACATTATAACTAAAAAAATAATAGTTCCATGATTCATATCCTTTAAACTGAAGTTCCACCACGTTTTATTAAAATATGTAAATTATTACAAAAATTATCGCAGTAATAAGAGAGGTCTGGTTTTTTTCCGTTCACAGTGTATATAATGCTAACATTTCAATGATATTATTTTTATTAAATGATCTCATCGCTCATTACTGACCTTTATAGTCAGTTTGATGACATGTGAGCTGTTCTGTTGTTGAATCTAGTTAACGCTATGTAGGCTTCTTTTTTATTTTATTTGTTTGTTTGTTGCCTCTGGCTATCGACCAGAAGAAAGTGTCACCATGTACAGCCAGGATGGACTGGATGGTCCTGGCAGGACCCCCCAATTTTAGCCCCCCTCCCTCAGGGCCAGGTACACGATTTTCACATGTACATAGTGAACACTTTGATCTGGGTCAATAGACCGAGAAGCGCTAGAGCTCGTATCTCGAAATTGACTTTTATATTTTATGTTACGTCAAGAAAAAAGATGTTTAAGGAGGCTTATTTTTCTGTTGCCATTACTATTAGAATTTCACGTTTACAGAAAAAGTAAATATAATACTAAAACGCACTTCAAATATTGCAATTTATACACCCATACTTTAATAGTTAAAGTTTGATTAAATTGTTATAATTTGTGTTTTGGTTCTTATGTGACTAATTACGGCGAACGGAGCGTGGCGCCTCTATCGGCATGGACGTAATAATACTATTACGTCGTGTTTAAGCATACATAACAATCGCATGCGGTTTCTATGATGAAATTAGACGAATAATTATTATTTAGCCAATAAACAATTGCCTGTATAAGCAGAACATATGCGCTGTATTGTCTATTACCACTTAAATGACATTTGTTTAATTTTGAAGCTGATTTTGTATAAGTTTTTCAATGCGCAACGATGCCGCAGTGGATCACACTATGTTAACATATCTTAGACATGACCGAGATCAGATCCTCTGTGTGTGTGTGTGTGTGTGTGTGTGTGTGTGTGTGTGTGTGTGTGTGTGTGTGTGTGTGTGTGTGTGTGTGTGTGTGTGTGTGTGTGTGTGTGTGTGTGTGTGTGTGTGTGTGTGTGTGTGTGTGTGTGTGTGTGTGTGTGTGTGTGTGTGTGTGTGTGTGTGTGTGTGTGTGTGTGTGTGTGTGTGTGTGTGTGTGTGTGTGTGTGTGTGTGTGTGTGTGTGTGTGTGTGTGTGTGTGTGTGTGTGTGTGTGTGTTCGTGTGTGTGTGTGTGTGTGTGTGTGTGTGTGTGCCTATCCATATCCCTGCCCCTCCCTTTTCCCCTTGCCTCCCCTTCCTTCACCTACCCCGAGGCCGCGGGTTCGGAGTTCCTCCTTCGGTAAAATTTTGGAATTCTAGCTTGCCGTAGGTTAATTTTAGCGCATTTTCAGAGAAAGAAAACTGGTCTCGTGTCAAGGTTTTCGTCACCTATTTAAAATTCACGTCACTGACATAATTGCGCAATAACTGACATTTTCTCAAGTAAAGTTTTACTAGTCACATGACACGATGACTTTGGGAATTTTTACGAGCATTTCGTATTGATAAAGTAGACCTATAGGTCACTTCACGTGATTCAACTTACCATACTATCAACAGAAGATATATAGCTCGGGTATTGTAGCCTATTGGCTAAGGTGCATCTCTAGATACCTTTGAAACTCTTGTTCACAGAGGCTATATAAATATAGGTTTTAGTACGCTATGATCTCTGCACCTTCTTTAAACACCTTTAAAACATTGTTACAGAATACTATATAGCCTAGGTATGAGACGCGGCCAAGACTTGTCTTGACTGATTGTGATAAACCCTGGGAAGGGAATATATTAATGGTAACCAGTGCTTCCACTCTCCATTTTCAGTAATCCCAAGATCTTGCCAGAAAAATCCCAAGTTTGTTCTTAATATCCCAAGATTGTACTAAAATCTCAAGTAGGCCTAACTGACATACAGTCAATGGTGGGAGTGGTCGGTTTCTTAAAGAACTTGTTGATACAACTCATGCTCTGTTTTGTTTCGTAGTTTTTAACGTGTTTTTCAGACTCTGCATGTTTTACTAGTGCCGACCTGTTAACGCCAGCCAGTGTTTTGGAACAAACGCTACATTTTGCTGCATATTTATCTCCTCGATTTGGTTTAAGCCAAAGTCTAAATTCATCGATTTTCAGTCATTCCTAGTTGAACATATATACTACGCGGTTAGGCGCCAGTGTCACCAGACTCAGAGTCAGAATCAGACGATGCCGTGACAAATTCCGGTTTAAAACTGTTACGACTTCATGACGATTTGTCCAGATTTAGTCCTTTTTTAATAATTGCGTAAAACTTGGAACATCCGCTTCGGCGGCAAAATGTATGGAACTATGGATTACGGAATCTACGGAACGTACGGATGAAGTATGACGTCATGTTCTTCACAAGATAAGTGTAAGAAAGGTACAGAAGTCAACGACCAGTAGCCGTAGACACATGACCAACGAGTCACTCAGCGACAACAAGTCAACAAGTGCTTATTGGTATTATTCCATATGAAATATTAACATTTTATGACTGTAGACCTTAGTAACAAAAATCCCCAGATTGCCGTAGAAAATCCCCAGATCCAAAGACGACCTGCCAATTCCCAAGATCTTGGGAAAATTCCCAAGGAGTGGAGGCACTGATGGTAACACTCTGGCCTGAAGTGCATTAGCTCTTGAAAAGTCGCGATTAGATGCCGGTAACCCCCTCTAAGTCGATTCAGCCTTCCACTCCCTAGAGGGCAGCAGTAAAATGAGCGGGCGCTTTACAGACTGCCAAAATATATGTTCTATAAGATCTTGATAATTGTATAATTGTACCGTCATTTTTCAGTTGTTTCAATGTAACTTACTGCGGTTTGTCAGTGAGTTTGTCATTAAGCACGAATATTATATATATATATATATATCTTTAAGACGTTTTAAATCGAATTTATATAAGCCCTGAAACCGCCAGGCGATTTGTCGTAAAATAAAACGCCCTGGCCACCACAAGATGTCGTTAACTATAATACTAATTAATACTAATACTACTGCTACTGCTACTACTATTACTACAACTACTACTACTACTACAAATAATTATAATAATAATAATAATAATAATAATAATATTAATTATAATTATTATATTAATAGTTTTAATAATAAACTATCGATTTACTGATTGTTAGTTGAACCATCGGATCCTTGGATTCGTCAGTCGCGGACTTCGCTCTTGAAAACTGCGATTGAAAACCACAAGGTCGTTCGAAGGACGAGCCGTGATCTGAGGACCGGAAGGATCTGGATCAAGGACCTCGTCTGCTATCTGTCTCTGCTCGAAGCTGGAAGACCAGAGGATAAGCTGGAGTGTAAGAACGAGGACTTCCGCTATCTCTTCCGCTCTCTGCGCTTTTTGTCTCTGTATCACTTATAGCATCGTAGTCAATGTTGTTATCATTATTATAATTATTATCATTATTGTTATTATCATTTTCATTATTTTCATGCGTCATTATGCGTAGCTCTTATCAGAATCAGAAGTTAACCCTCAGGCTACCAAGGTTTTTTTGCGACATCGGCTACCAAGGGGGGGGTGGTTACCACCCCCCCCCCCGGAATTTCGTGTTTGGTTTAAGATATCATATCATGTAATACAGCATTTGATTCAGCATTCATTTCTGAAAAGAATGGTATATTTAGTTGTAAAATATATGAATGCATCTCGAAATTATATAGTTTTTAACAAAGGCACCGGTCCATTTAACGATATCTGATATTATCGCACACAATTTGTACTATTGATCAATTAATATTATGACGTAAGGCCCTACATGGAAACGCAAGACTGATATATATATATATATATATATATATATATATATATATATATATATATATATATATATATATATATATGCACACACACATTATAACCGGTATATGTGTGTGTGTATATATATATATGCCCATAGACAATTACGATTGTTACGTAAATACCTGGACAAAAATATATAAATGATGTGGGTTTTGAAAATGAACTATGTATCCAAGAATATTCTAAATATTCTAAATATAATGAGACTTAATTTTCAACAATACAAACTATTCCAAAGTCTGATTTAGTTACAGGCAGAACCTAAAGGCGTGCAGCTATATCAACATGAAACAAGAAATTATGTAATTTTTCCCGGCAGTCAAAAAAAACGTCAGTGGTCCTTGCAGTTATTGCAAGTTACTTTCATTGTTTTGTGCGAATGCTTCCTGCAAACCGGCTTCTTGAACACTTCACAGCACTGCTTTACTCTGTTAGTATTCTGCTTCAACTGTTTATAGCCCTTCCCCATACCCAACCATATCGGTTTACGTTGTGATATTGCATCAGTGATTTTCACACTGAAAAAGCGTATTATTATTCATTATGATCACTTCCGGTTACCAAAAGACAAATAACTAAGCAAGTAAATATAACCCTAAATTCCCTCTAAAGAATGGCATAGTTGTTTCTCTTCCAGAAAGAATAATGAATACCTTTATAGTCGACAACAGCTAACAGCTGACGAGAGAAATTCCTGATTTCATAAGTGGTACCTAGGCTATATCGGGTATAACTTTTTTATGGCGTGGGATATCATCATGACTTTTACCTCAAAATTTGCGCAAATGGACCCCCTACAGCTACCTAAAATGTCAAAATTATATTCCATGTGCAAAAAAAGTTTTTCCATTAACCCTTGGTAGCCCGAGGGTTAATGCAATTTCAGTGCATTTCAAATTATATATGAATTATTATCCAACATTTAAGGGTGTGGTATTTTTCTCGTTGTAATTATTATCATTATTATTATTATTATTATTATTATTATTATTATTATTATTATTATTATTATTATTATTAGTATTATTATTATTATTATTATCATCATCATCATCATCATCATCATCATCATCATCATCATCATCATCATCATCATTAATATTATTATTATTATTATTATTATTATTATTATTATTATCATCATCATCATCATCATCATCATCATCATCATCATCATCATCATCATCATCATCATCATCATCATCATCATCATCATCATCATCATCATCATCATCATCATCATCATCATCATCACCACCATCATCATCATCATCATCGTCATCATCATTAATATTATTATTATTATTATTATTATTATTATTATTATTATTATTATTATTATTATTATTATTATTATTATTATCACCTTCATCATCATTATTAGCAGTTGTTATCATCTAAAATCTCTACTACTACTATCATCGTAATCATCATCATCATCATCATCATCATCGTCGTCGTCGTCGTCGTCATCGTCATCGTCAGCATATTCGTTACAAATAGTAATTTTTAATCAAATTTCTCTTCCTTTCTTTCTTGTATCTGATGAAGATGCATTTTGCTAATTTATTGTTTTAGCCCCAAAATTAATTAACCGCTAATCGCATGAACCGTTCATCAATCAAATCCATAAGATTATACATAGCTCTTCATTGATCGCAAATTCTGAAAGAAAATTTGGGACGCTCAGACGATATGGGTTATCGCGTAATTAACTGGGGCGCTGAAATTTATTCCGCCTTTGCCGGATACTAGAGTGGGTCAGTCCGAAGATTGGATAAACGAGGAGGGCGACGCTAATCAACTTCTTCAGGAAATAGCGTCGTTAAACAGCCATAAATTCTTTAATATTTTTGTAAGGTAAAGGATAAGCCTAATACATGTAGACGCAAACTGCCCTTGTATCCATAATTTTAGCTTGGCTGGGAGCGCTCCTGAGTGTATCTTCAAGAATGAATCAATATAATATTTTGTCATTATATACAAGTTACGTTAAGTTATGTTTTGACACCTTGAGATGGCGTTTCTAAGACCAATCAAATAGGCCTAACACCGTTTAGTTCAACTTATGTAGGCTGCCTTACATAAAACCAAAGGCCGAAATTGTCCCAGTAAGTAAACACCCCTTTAACCTCAGATATTCGAACTATAAGTAGAAGTGGCACCGTATTACGCCAGAGTAAATTTCGACAATCGGAGGATATCAATGAGCTGAAATATTATGCCACATGAACTCATTAGGTTGTATTATGCCAAAAATAATTTCTGTCAATGTCAATAGCCTTTGTTGCCACAAGATGTGGTTAAACCCTGGATCCATCCATCCGTCAATACCCTGCCTGTAATAGTGCCAGTCTCAAGCCTGGAAAAAGGAGGTGGGCGACGCTAATAATCGTTGTTATGATACAGTGTTGTTAAACAGCAATTAACTGTATTGAACGTATCATGGTAATTGCATGCGGTCGATTATATACCTCAACTCTGGCGCTGCCCGTACTCTGGTAGTGCCAGTCCAAAGCCTAGTTAAAGGATGAGACCACAGTTGGGGCAAGGTGATGGCAATGTCAATGGAAGATGTCGCTACGCATTGGTTAATGCAATGCTCTCATTACTCATCTTTCAAGCTGGGTTAAGCGACGCTAAATATATCAAATAGCTGCGTATGTAACATTTGTGGGGCGTGGTGGCTCAGTGGTAAGTTCGGCGCCTTGTGACCGGAGGGTTGCAGGTTCGAATCCCACTCTAGCCGCTGCGTACGGACCTTGGGCAAGTCCTTCACTCGCAATTGCTCGTGGCGCTTCGGCGTGAAAATTCCGGCACAGTATCAAATGCTGTAGTCGGGAGCGCCTCTGAGTAGTAGTTGACTTCGAGAGGCGCTATAAAAATATCCGGAATATTGAAAACTAGAAATCAATTATCTTGCATTGGAGATCAAAGGCTGTATTATTCCATACGAACGTTGAGAACTGTAAAGGTAAATTACACACCTCTCTTAATCACAATATTCGTCATATAAGAATAAGCAGCCGCGCGTTGATTTGGCCTATGTTCTCATAGGATGTCGTCAGTCGCCCTCCTCCTCCTCCTCCTCCTCCTCCTCCTCCTGTATTATGCCATGCCAACGTTGGCAACTGTTCAAACTAATTACATACCTCTTTAAAATTTAATATTTGCCCTACAAGATAAATCAGACCGGAGACCCTGTATTGTGAATTGGAGGAGTTCAAACTGCTTAAAATAATTGTCGCCGTCAACGGCCTTTGAAGCCATAAGATGTCTTTAACTCTTGGAATCCATCCATGCACTAATTAGACACCGTTTCTTTGAAGTCTACGAAGTCTACGACTCTTTGAAGTCTACGACGTAATATCGACGTCAGCGACCCAGGCTGAAAAATAAAATGTTTCAGTCGCTAGGTTACTCAGCCGCTGATGTCCGTCTTAAGGCTGGATTAACGAGGAGGGCGACGCTGATCATCTTAGCTATCATACAGCGTCGTTAAATAGAAATTACCTTGGATGCTGAATCGGTAAATTACCGTGTTTACCTTCGTTTTCAGTTGTCTTTCGTCTCTATGACTCCGACGGTAACGGTCTTCTCGATGCCAGGGTAAGAGTCCGGCGCACTGTGAGGTAATCTTTCATATTTAGGAAAATTGCTATTTTTATTTTCTTATAATTTTTTTGTAGTTTTCTGTGCAAAATTATTAAATGCCGGGCAATTAAAAATTTAAAAGCGAGACAGCTTGTTAATTAAAAAATGAAGTGCGTTGTTACTTGTACCTGTTTTCAGCCTTAAATCTTTAGCGTTCTATGCATTACGAATTTTTCAATTTCTAAGTTGAATTAGGAATGCAGTTTAAAAAAATTTCCAACTTAGCCATTAGAATGATTTTGAACTTGTTCTTTTTTTAATTATGAACTGCAGTCACTGTGAATTTTTCTACAAGACTAAAATTTAGTGTGAATTGTGAATTATTTTTCAAATAAGGATGAATTGAAGTACACTGTCAATCATTCTTTTCCAAAGTTATTACTTTGAATCCAGTTTTAAAAATTTGTCTAAACAATATTTTTCACAAAGTTTTAAGTATTATGTTCTGGTAGGGTCAGTTGTACATAACGGTTGCCAATTGGTTAGAGCGATCTTTTTAGACACCTGTAAAACGAAGTCACATATGCCATACAGTTACCGTGCATAGCCAATTACAAAGGCTGGTCTCTCAGACACCTTTAACACGTTGTCTCTTGATGGTATATAGGTTAGGGAAACGGTAATTATATAGTCATCTACTGCGGTGTGCTACGAACGGTGAAAGTTGTGCAAAATAATTTCTGCAAAGAGTTATATTTAGCCAAAAGAATTTTCCGGCGTCAACGGCCTTTGTTGCCATAAGTTTCCATAAGATGTTAAACTCTGGATCAATCCAACCGATAGCACAACCTGGTCCTGTAGCCACCTTTAAGATGTTGTCAACTAATGTTATATAGGCAGGAATAGGGTAAATACATTGTACTGCCCTTGTAGAAAGTTGACTAGTGCGCTCGCCTTGTAACGTTCCGTACTAATAATAACAACGACTATTTCTGTAGCGCCGTAACACAGCCTTACCGTTACAAGGGCGCCTCACAACCAACTGTGTACGGGTTCGAGCTCTTTTCCTGTGTGGGGACCTTCTGCAAGTTCTTCACTGACAAATGCTGAGCGCCATCGATTGATGCTTAGTATTTAGGGCTTGGTTCTTACTAAATGCAAAATGGTAATTATATTGATATTAATATTAATAATAATAATTATTATTATTATTTCCTTTGTCCAACGTCTTTCCATCTGTGTCGTGTGTTCGGATGTACATTTTCCGATGGTCGTGAAATAATCATTTACTCCCAACATAATTTTTTTTTCTTCTGAGGGATTATTTCTACCTTGAGTAAATATAATAATAGTAACAGTAATAATAAAATTAATTGCGAATTAATTGTTTTAATTTCTTGAATCAGGAATTGGAATGCATTGTTAATCACATGATGACTGTTGCTGAGTATCTCGGATGGGATGTTTCCGAGTTGAAACCGGTGAGTGACTCTATTATTAACTCACAAAAGCCTCATTACAAAACAAATTAATTGGTAGTTTGCAATTTTAACGTATCGATCACCGCAGTGTATAGTAAGGTAAATCAATGTAAGATCTGGTAAGGTGAATTAAGGAAAGATATGGTAAGGTGAATTAAGGAAAGATATGGTAAGGTGAATTAAGGAAAGATATAGTAAGATGAATTAAGGAAAGATATGGTAAGGTGAATTAAGGAAAGATATGGTAAGGTGAATTAAGGAAAGATATGGTAAGATGAATTAAGGAAAGATATGGTAAGGTGAATTAAGGAAAGATATGGTAAGGTGAATTAAGGAAAGATATAGTAAGATGAATTAAGGAAAGATATGGTAAGATGAATTAAGGAAAGATATGGTAAGGTGAATTAAGGAAAGATATGGTAAGGTGAATTAAGGAAAGATATGGTAAGGTGAATTAAGGAAAGATATAGTAAGATGAATTAAGGAAAGATATGGTAAGGTGAATTAAGGAAAGATATTGTAAGGTGAATTAAGGAAAGATATAATAAGATGAATTAAGGAAAGATATGGTAAGGTGAATTAAGGAAAGATATGGTAAGGTGAATTAAGGAAAGATATGGTAAGATGAATTAAGGAAAGATATGGTAAGGTGAATTAAGGAAAGATATGGTAAGGTGAATTAAGGAAAGATATAGTAAGATGAATTAAGGAAAGATATGGTAAGATGAATTAAGGAAAGATATGGTAAGGTGAATTAAGGAAAGATATGGTAAGGTGAATTAAGGAAAGATATGGTAAGGTGAATTAAGGAAAGATATGGTAAGATGAATTAAGGAAAGATATGGTAAGATGAATTAAGGAAAGATATGGTAAGGTGAATTAGGGAAAGATATGGTAAGGTGAATTAAGGAAAGATATGGTAAGATGAATTAAGGAAAGATATGGTAAGGTGAATTAGGGAAAGATATGGTAAGGTGAATTAAGGAAAGATATGGTAAGCTGAATTAGGGAAAGATATGGTAAGGTGAATAAAAATAAGGCACTCTAAGGGAATTGTTAATTTAATGTTGCCTATTCTGTTCGATTCCAGTGGCTTCCTCTGAACGGCGTTTCCGTCTTGATAAGATTAGATAAGATTATTTTACACTCATGGAACGTCGGATCAAAGACGACCAGGTGGCGCCTCTGCCCCAAGAAATTGGGGTGGGGTCAAGGCATATAAGATTTTGAATAAATACGGCCACCTGGAAAATACATCGGACTGGCTTTCCCTGCATGTTTCTTCCACTCTTTCTCTTTCCCTTCGAGATTCCCAGGCACAGGAGCACACTTACCCTGGGGCAATCAGATGGAAAGCACGTGACTGCCTTCCCCTGAAATAGACATCCTAGACATTCACTTTTTCCAGAAAGGTTCAGAATCGAATTGAGTAGAATGGACTAAAATTGAGTTGAATTGAATATAATAAAATAGAATTTAGTAGAACTCAATTAAGTAGAATAAAATTTAATTAGAATTGAGTTGAATTGAATTGAGTGGAATAGAATAGAACCATGTAGAATATAGTATACTATAATAGAGTTGGTAGAATAGATCATAATAGTAAAGTATGGCAGGAATAGAATGGGATTGAATGCAATGCTGGAATATTAGAATGCTACTGAATACCAAACTTACCCAATATAAATTCATAAAATTAATGTTCGTTGATTGTAGCGCTATTTTTATGGCTACTCGGTTGTAGACCCAGATGCAATAGCAGTGTGTGTTAGTGGCAATAGTGGAAATACAAGTTACACTGGCAATAGTTGTGATGGCAGTTGTAGTTCTCATAGTAGCAAGGTAGGAGTTGTTCTAATGGTATAAGTTGTATTAACTGCGAGACACAGAAACGTTAAAGGAGCTCTAGTCGCAGCAGGGGCGTCGACACCATAGAAACCTTGGAGCAAATGCTCCATCCAAGAAATAGTGGGGGGGGGGTATCTGTCAGTGTGTGTGCCACCATTTTAGCGGGGAAGGAACGGGAAGGGGGAAGAAGAGGGGGAAAGGGACGTTGCTCCAATGACTTAGGGGGAATAGACGCCTCTGAGTCGCAGTAAAACTTATATGGAGTGTCGTCGACATTATGGCTGGCGGAATCAACAAAATC
>OY744605.1:84821020-84828520 GCA_963556255.1 Allolobophora icterica | reverse complement strand
TGAGGAATCAGTTATGAGTTGAGATAGGTCGGATGATTTGAGTGCAACGTTCTGTGAATTAATTAGTTGCAGTATCTCTAGTAGATGTATTTGTGGTAGCAACAGTATTTCTAGTGACTACAGATTTTGTAGTAGTTGTTTTTGTGGTAGCAGTGGTATTTCTAGTAGTTGCAGTATTGGTAGTGGCTGTAGTATCTGTAGTAATTGTATAAGAAAATTTATATAGCGCCACTTCGAGAGATATTCATCAGAGGCACTTCGTTTTAGTAGTTTTTGTAGTAGCTGTCGAATTTGTAGCAGTAGTACTCGAAGTACCTGTAGCATTCGTATATTTGTAGCAGCTGTAGTATTTTTAAGTAGTTGTATTAGAAGTTATCGTGTGATTGCAGATCCTTCAGGATATGATGGTTGAAATCGACTACGACGCGGATGGAACGGTTTCCCTGGAGGAGTGGAAGAGAGGAGGACTGACGACCATCCCACTGCTCATCCTACTCGGCCTCGATGCGGTAGGTGTACGTACTCTCTACCCAAGGAAAGAAGGAAGGAAGGAAGGAAGGAATGAGGCAAGAAATGAGGGAGGAAAGGAATGAAAGAAAGACAGATTTAAACGAAGTTGGAAAGCAAAAAAGAAATGAAGGAAGAATAAAGTGGGAAACGATTAGAAAGGAAAACTAGGAATAGAAGTATGGAGGCGTATAAAGAAGGAAAGCGAAAGGAATAAATAAAAATTAAATGGAATGAAAGAAGAGGAAGATGGAGAGAAAGAGGGACAGACGGAAGGAATAAATTAATAAGTGGATGTAGAAAAGACAGGGAAGACAGAATTGGACGAATATGATAATCAAATTGAAAGTCAACACTTTGTGCTTCATGTTGAAAGACGGTTACTCACGATTCCTCAGCGCCATCAACTGATGCCTACCTCCTAGATATGCGGTATAGCTGGTAGATTAAAACGTTTAACTTGTAACAGAGAGTGCGGGTTCGAACCCCATCCTCTCGGAGTTAATGTGTAGGCCTGTAGGGACCTTGAGCAAGTCCACTCAAAATTATAGACAGTAATGGGAACAATAGCAATAACAGTAGGCCTAACAATAGTAATTTTAGAATTGATGCTTACAAATTTAGCCCAGCGTTCACAAAAACACACATCTGACTGTATGGGAAGAGGAAGAGCAAGCCATGAGACAGTCGCATATTTACACGCTTAAGAAAGTCACAACTATTCCATTATTAAGCTGTGTGTCGGCTAGTGTCAAAACTGGCGCTTCACTTATTCATGCATAAAGCGTGTAAATTTTGTAACTGAAGAAACCGAAGAGAAATCCACCCGATTTCATTCACGAGCTAATTTAGTGCACAAGTACCAAACTGCGCTTAGACACCTTTAACTCACAGCCACCAGATGTTATATATAAATGGTTAGCCGTGGAAATCAGGAGTCGTAGGTTTCTCACCCGTAGCAATTTCCGTATCGATGCCAAAAGATGTAAAACTGTTGGAATTTAATCCTAATCAATCGGTATGCATAGGCCTACTTGTTTTGCTATTGGTGATGCAAAGTGAGGTAAACGTCAACGCCTTTGCTATATAGCTATACATATATAAGAGCAGTCTCTTAACCTAGCCTGAGAGGCAGTGATGGGCCATAGTTAACTAAAAAGTTGCTAACTTTTAGTTTAACTAAAAAAATTTAGTTAAGGAAGAAGTTTAACTAAAAAAATAGTTTAGTTAAAACCATAGTTTAACTAACATTTTTTAGTTGCTAACTAAAAAGTTTAACTAAAAAAATCAGCAATATGCAACTATTTTTCCACAGTGAATATTGAACACCATCAGCAAAAAAACATTTTAACACTGCATGGTTTTAGCATTGATAGCCTGTGTTTTCAAATTCATACACTACTTACAGTACACATGTAACTGTATGCTTGAACAGTACACATTGCGTAGTTTGAAGGTGAAATTGTCATTGATGCTTTGCATTATTAGGCCTACAGTTCACTTAATGTCTTTTATTGTGAAAATGTTTGTCGTAAAAAGTTGGAAAAAAGTTGGAAAAAGTTTAACTACTTTTTTTAGTTTAGTTAACTATTTTCCAAAATCAGTTGCCAACTTTAGTTAAACAATTTTTTTTTAGTTGGAAAATAGTTTTAGTTTAACTAAAAAAAATAGTTTAGTGCCCATCACTGCTGAGAGGCAGCCATGGGTATGAAGTGTTGCGACTTCATTTGCCTTAGCTTCTAAATATGAGAGCGAGTGGTCAACCCTTTCCCTCACCTTCTTATTTCCCACCGACAGTGTACTGTCAGTGTTACTCGTTATAGCTGAGTTGGCTAGGGGCGCAAGTGGAGCAGAAATCTCACGCCACATTTCTGCCATGACCTCTTGATTGACAATGCACTCCAACCACTACACTATCTGTCTAATTTCATCCACACGATTCTAGACACGCCCATCTGTGTTGTTACCAATCTAAAGTTTTTTCAGTCAGGAATGCGATGAGTAAATTCGCAGTGTTGCTGGAACAGAGGCGGAAATCAAATGTGTTAAAGAGTTGTTTACATTCAGTCTTTACTTCTTTCTTTCTTTACCTAATTCGCTCATTCTCCTTTCTTTCTATTGTCTTTCTATTAATTTAGTCGTTTTCGTTCTTTCTCTGATTCAATCCAATTTCTCTATTGTTCTTGTCGTTTTTGTTTGTCTTCATCCTTTTCAATTCTTTCTTTCTTCCCTAACTCTCTCACTTCTTCCTTTTCTTTTGATTCCTCTTTTCTTCCATTCTACATTTTCTCATTCGTTCTTTCATTCATCATTATTTGTCCTCGATTGTTTCTGTGTATTATTCTTTTCTTAATTATTTCTTCAACATTCATTCATTTGTTCGTTCGTTGATTAATTAATTAATTAATTAATTAATTTGTTTATTCATTATTTCATTCTGTCTTTTCAACAGAAAGTCAAAGATGATGGTAGTCACACGTGGCGTCTGAAGCACTTCAACAAACCAGCCTACTGCAACCTCTGCCTCAATCTCCTCGTTGGCCTCGGCAAGCAAGGACTCTGCTGCGTTTGTGAGTGCATCTTGACCCCATAGACGGACGGAGAGACGGGAAGACAGAGTGAAAGTTGTATGGAGCACTGGGGGAAGGACAGGAGAAGCTGGGGAAGGTAGGACGAAAGGAAAGAAGGACGGAGAAAAAGGAAAGAAGGACGGAAGGAAGAAACCAATGATGGAAGGAAGGAAGAGCACAGCGAAGGAAGGGACGAAGGAACGAAGGAAGGAAGGAAGGAAGGAAGGAAGGAAAGAAGGAAAGAAGGAAAGAAGGAAAGAAGGAAGGAAGGAAAGAAAGAAGGAAGGAAGGAAGGAAGGAAGGAAGGAAGGAAGGAAGGAAGGAAGGAAGGAAGGAAGGAAGGAAGGAAGGAAGGAAGGAAGGAAGGAAGGAAGGAAGGAAGGAAGGAAGGAAGGAAGGAAGGAAGGAAGGAAGGAAGGAAGGAAGGAAGGAAGGAAGGAAGGAAGGAAGAGAGTAGGTGTGGCGCTGGGTTGATAAGAGAGAGAGAGCGAGCGTGTGGAGGATATTTTCATTGTTGTGACATGATAAGAATGGGATGATGGCAAATAGAATGGCCTTCCATTCGTTCAACCGTTAGATGCTCTTCACGCCGTTCTCCAATAGCAGCGCCACAGATAAGAACATCGACAATAAAACGAGGACACACAAACACACATATGCACACATACACACATGACATACGCAGAGACACACAAATATACGCATACACACATGCTCACACATACACACACGTGCACAGACATACACACACTCATGCACTCACATAGATACATACACTCGTAGACACATACAAACATGCATACACACATGCACTCACACACATCTTGGCGTTCCCTGATCGGTCCAAGTGTTGTTAGGGTGGCATAAAAAGAAGGTCATGTGCAGAAATAGACAGGGTCAAACACGGAGACAGATAGACAGACGGACACAAACTACATACAGAGAGACACTCAGATAAACAAAACTAGATATGGAGGCAAAGAAAAGGACAAACAGAACGAAAGATTTCTGTTTCTGATAGAATGGTGGGCAGACGGACAGATAGGAAATCAGGCAAACATGGAGATAGATGGATAAGAAGTCAGGCAAGCAGGCTGACAGATGGGTAGGTAGGCAAGCAGACAGGCAGGCAGTTCCAGTGAGGTACGGAGTTACACGGAAAGGCACCCAACCTTCATATCTCAGAGGCAGACAGGCAGACAGAAGGACAGAAGGACAGAAGGACAGAACAGAGATACAGTGGAACAGAGGACGAACAATCAGTGATATCGAGAGGCAGGCAAACATTCAAATACACACAAGAAAAGCAAACAGAGGCAGTCAAGCAGACAGACAGTTAAAGACAAAAAGACAAACAGACAGACAAAGAGAAACTTTTGAAAGCGAGAATGAAACATCATGTATTTGATCCTTTGAACAAGGGGAGGGGGTTGATGCGGATGCTGGTATCAGAGAAAAAAAGAGTGGAGAGGAGGGCCAAGTAGTTGGGCGGATGGGAGACCATCGGACAAAGGGTCTTATCTCAGGCGCATTACGTGAATTTATTAGCACTTACGCAGGAGGCCATTGTTATGCTATCGGCCGAGAAACAGATGGAGGGAAAGGAGCAGGAAGAACGGATGGAAGGAACGAATGAATGAAGGAATGATGGAAGGAAGGAAGGAGTGAGTGAGGGAAGGAAGGTATGTTAGAAGGAAGGAATGAGGGAAGAAAGGAATGTTGGAAGAAGGGAGGAGTGAGGGAAGGAAGGAATGTTGGAAGGAATAAATGGTGGAAAGAAGGAATGACGGAAGAAACGAATAGTGGAAGGAAAGAATGTGGGAAGGAACGAATGATGGAAGGAAGAACGATGGAAGGAAGGAAAGAATGAGGGAAGGAAGGATAGTTGGAAGGAAGGAATGAGGGAAGGAATTAATGATGGAAGGAAGGAATGAGGGAAGTAAAGAGTGATTACATTACGTGTCTGCTGTGTCTGTACAATGTGCTTACATTGCGTTGTTTGTGCATTTGTCTATTTATAGTCTGTAAATGTACTGTGCATGAAAGATGCGTTGCCAGGGCTCCATCCAGTTGCATCACAACCTACGTCAAGTCAAGGAAAGCGACGCAGGTTAGCAATTCATCTGGACTGGTAATGGTCCATAGGCAGGTTTGGTCTGGCATACTCTTGAAGGGTCTGGTATCTTTTGAAATGTAATGACTTCTTGAGGGAATGGTGGAATGAAGGAATGAAGAAGGAGAAAGGCGATGGGAGAACGGAAGGTTGGAATGGTGGAAGGAAGGTTGGAATGATGGAAGGACTGAATGCTATAAAGAAGGAATGAACAACAATCGATTTTCGCATGTTTTTGGTCTTGAATTGTCTTGTCTCATATGGTCTGGTTTGGTATGGTCTTGTGTGGCCTAGTCTAGTCTGGTCTAGTCTGGTTTGGTAGGGTCTGGTCGTGTGTTGTCGGTCTGGTGTAGTCTAACCTGGTCTAGTTTGGTCTGGTATGCTCTGTCTTCTTTTGTCTCATTCGATTGATGACTATTGGGCAGTTCATGAGGTACATGGAGATCCATACTGTTCGATACCGTTCGATATTGATCGAGATTGATAGATGATGATTGATAGAGGTGGATATTGGTCGATACACATCGATATTGATCGAGATTAAAGATGCTGATCGATAGTTATCACCAATGATCGATATCGATCGAGTATAAGGTACTGATCAATAGCGATCATCGCTGATCGTTATTGGTGGAGATTAAATATAGTGATCGATACATATCGATAACGATCGATATTGATTTGTGGATTAATCTGTTTCAGGCGATGAATCATCACTGGGTGGAGGGTAACTGTTCAGGGCGATGTGATCGATGCAAGAAATCGATTAAGGCATATAACGGAGTGACGGGTCTACACTGCCGATGGTGCAAAGTCAATGTAAGTGTTAGGCTAAAGGCTGCATATGCATGAATGACGACGGTAAAAGATAACAAAGGTAGAAGGTGTTAAAGGTAAAGATTAAGGAAGGTAAAAGGTAACGAAAGTGAGGAGCAGCAAAGAATCTGTTGGTAAATGATGGTAAAGGTAAGAGATAAAATTGTAAAGGCAACAAAGGTAAATTATTGCAAAATAAAAGTTAGCACAGGTAAAGGATAACAGAGGTAAAAGATAATTTTTGACAATGGTAAATGGTGAAAGATGTAAAGCATAACAAAGATAAATGGTAGCATAATAAGAATTCAGTGTGAATTTCCTCTTCTGTACCAACAGCATGAACATTGTAATGTTAACGCAATGTTAACGTATACATGCAAATAAAGGCAACTTACTTACTTACTTGTTGTTAAGTTAACGATAATGCAATGCTAATATATGTTAATATAATGTTAATGAAATGTTAATACAATGTCTATGTAATATTAAAATTATGTTAATGTAATGTTAATTATAAGGTAATATATGCTAAAGTGATGTTAATAAACTGTTAATGCAATGTTATTTATGTTAATTATGTTAACGTAATGTAATGTTAATATAATGTCAATGAAATTTTATTATACATGTACTTTTAACATAATGCTAAGTTAATTTCCAAGAAAACCGAATATGTTGTAACATAGTGTTAATCTTCTTTTAACATTAAGTTAATTTGATATGAATGCATTGGTGATGTTTCTTGTAGCTCCACAACAAGTGTGCCTCGCTGTTTAAGCCAGAGTGTGACTGCGGCGAGTTTCGACAGCACATCCTGCCTCCAACGTCCATCTGTCCATCCGTCCTGGTAAGAGGGATCCAGTAACATCGACATCAACTCCCCTCTCCCATACTCCAATCATTCCTAGCCATACAAAGCCTCCTCCAGCCAACGGGTTCTTAAATGACAAGATTGATGGTGATGATGACGACGACGACGATGACAATGATGATGATCATGGTGGTGGTGGTGGTAGTGGGGGTAGTAGTGGTGTGGTGGTTGTGGTGGTGTGATGGTATGGTGTGATAGTGAGGTGATGAATGTAAACGAAGATAATGAAAACAGGAAGATGATAACGATTTCTATGCTGCGTAATTGGCGAATAATGAGTGAGTGTTATTAGTCGTTGCTTATGTCGTTGCTAGGAGAGACAGAGAAACGGCAAGAAGGAATTCTGTCGATCCGATTCGTCCTTCGATAACCTTGACCTTGACCCCAATTCGCCTACAGCCTTGGCTCTCCAGGTCACAATGTGGTTCAGTAAAGTTATTAATTAGCAGTTTGTATAGCGCTGTCAACAATCATACCAAAACGTCAATACAATTCATTACCAAACACAAACTGTGTATTGGCTATTGGTTACTGTACACCAGATCCATTGAGGCATCAAGGACATGAACAGCTAACCAAACACCCAGCACCGGCAAACAGGAAGGTTTTCAAGCGTCTGCGGA
>OY744605.1:84776020-84816020 GCA_963556255.1 Allolobophora icterica | reverse complement strand
GAACCGTCTCACTGAGGACCTGCAGCTGGAGGCCTTCCTAGTCTCTCTCCCTCTCAATTCCCCAAGCGCCTGAAAATATTCCTGTTTGGCAGTGATGACACTGGCCCGCTCGTGAGACCCACTGACATATCTGAGTGGCGCGTTATAAATACTCGATTACAATTACAATCACAATCAGAGGAGTCGCAGAGGAAATGGTAATTTTAGTAACAATAACACCAATAATAGTAACAGTAGTAGGAATAGTACTTATTGTTGTTATTGCTCTTGCTATTATTGTTATTATTAATTTTTTTTAAATTATTTTCAAATTTTCTAACAAGATGAAAACTGATGTGATGTTCGCTTTGACCAGATAAGATGAACTTCATCGAGCGACCTCCGGTGGCCGTTCTTCCACTTGGGACTGGAAACGACTTGGCACGATGCCTACGATGGGGAGGGGGTAGGTGAATGTAACTGTAAACTTTCATATATATTATATCCTCCTCCTTGATTCAGCCTTGAAACTGGCCTTACCATAGTACCGACAATAATGAAGACACCACACCAACATAACGCTGACAGAGAGTTTTTAATATATATATTTTGGTGGCAAGCAGTTAAAAGGTGTCTAAGAAGAGGTTACCATTTTCAACGGTTAAGTGACATCTCATGGCTGTAAGAGAGTAGTATTCGGTTTAAGACAAAAGTAAATGTACACGTTTTTCTATAGCGACCATGCAATAATAATAATGATAATAATATAAATAATAATAATAGTATTATTATATTTTCTACGGCTCAATCTAGGTCGTTTGCTCCCATTGATCCTGCCCTTTGGGATGAGCTTTCTCCGTTCGTTCGTTCCTCTATTCTCTCGGGTAACGTATCTTCCTCTTTTACCTTTCTTAAAACTTGCCTTTTCTCTCTGGGTCTTTCCAAATGGAAGCGCTTCAGAATGGCTCTCCCGCTAAAAGCGCTTTATAAATGCCCGAATACAATGCAATACAACACAATATATTTGGTTCGACCTTGCTCATTCTTCAATGAATTCATCGGGTGAGATCCTTCACCACCGCAGCCCGTTTGAATGGGGGCCACGCCTTTTCAGGTCCCCGTGTATAATTAAAACCCCCCTCTGATTTGACGTAGCCCTCGTGAATAGGCTGGTGCCCTGCACTTGGATTCGAGTGGCGCTTTAGAAGTTTAGAAGTTAGGAGATTGCGATTATGATTAGCTACTCTTTTAAGACACCCTTACAACGCTCGCGCATAACACTATATATTCCTCAAATCCATTTAACGTTAGATTGGTGTTTATGACGGGACTAAAAGAAATTGTAAGCTTTGTTAGTTAAAAATATTTATATTAGAGTATGTTAGATTCGCTTATTATTACAAGTTTAGTTTGACACACCGAAAACCATTAGAGTAAAAGCAGAAGCATATTAAAACAAGGATACAACAAAATAAAACTCAATCAATCCATGGCAATCAATAACTATAAAAGTTTCAACTAGACCTAGAAAAGAGAATAATCATGACAATCAGGGGCAGATCCAGAAGGTCTATCAGGGGAGGGGTAAAAATAATTCATACCTACATACATACATACATACAAACCAGTATTTAAGCTAGTCCCCCTCTTCTGTGAGGGGAATCAAAGTTTGTGGATCAAAGTTTGTGGGGGTAGTGACCAACGAGGAGTGCGTATTTGTTAACAAAGTCGAAATTCATTTCTCTAAAAAGATTTCTTAGTCATTAATCTCCAGAAAAATGTTCAGTTATATTTCCATATTTCGTCATTTTACTCGTCTACTTCGTGACGGGGGCCACGTCCTGTGTATATATCAACTGGGGGGCCTTGGCCGGATCCCCCCTGATCCGCCTCTGCCCCTGATGACAATAATGGTGAAATAACATGTTTAAAAACAATAATAGGGTTAAGCAAAATAATTAGCAAATTCCACTAAAGTTTTAACGTTTTTATACAAGACCCTGGAAATAAAATTTCTATTATCCTTAAGAGGCAATAAGAAATCATGTTGCCTAGGTCTTAAGCTGTGAGAACGCTCAACCATAGGATGGAAAATAGGTCTAAGTACGTGGATTGAAGAACGGATGACAGACCCAAGTAGGTTTAAATCAGCATCATTAACTAATTCATCTACACCCCGATCATCAGGCGAAAGGTATCCCATTCTATACATACGGACACAAAATCTCTTCATTTTGGCACAGTCATCAGCAGTAGCAAAACCCCACCAAGCTGGATATCTGAACCGTTTAAAAGAGTGACTTTGCAAACTACCTGTTTCATTTAACGTGCATACTGTTTTTGATTTTGTTATTATTTGATGTGTGGTATGATGATAACGGTAGATGTTGCCGGAAGATCAACAAATAATCGCTTTATAATTTCAAAATATAATAAGAATGTAATGTTATAATCGTAATCGTAATCTCCAAACTTCTAAAGCGCCACTCGTAGGCCAAGCGCAGTGGATCAGCCTATTCGCAAGCGCTGCGTAAAATCAGAGGGGGTTCCAGATAGTAGTCCAAAGCAGGTCTGAGTCTGGTTTGCAGAGGGTCAGATCAAGAGAGGAGGCAGGGCAGCTATTAAGGCGGGTGTTGTTTAGAGCGAGGAGAATTGGGTGGCGGAGGATCAGATGAGACAGGGTAGGAGTTCTTGAAAAGGTGAGACTTAATTTTTGAGTGGAATTTCCGGGGGTTGTAGATAGAGGAGCATGAAGAGGAGGAGGAGGAGGATGGAGGACGGGATGCAATGATGATGGACAGGCTGTAATCTAGTCCCCCTCTTGTGGGGGGGAAACAAGTTTCCTGGGGGATTTTCCACCCCAAAAGGTGTCTACATTACAATATTGCTAGCCTCTGGGGGGAAACATCAATCCTTGGGGGAAATTCCCCCCCCCCAAAGACGTCTAGATTACTCACTGGATGATGGAGGAACTGAGAACCTGCGGAATTCAGAGGAATATCGTTCCAGAGGCGTGGTGGTTATACTTATTATTATAAATAGAGCTATATGTATTGTGCATTCATGGCCGAAATGGTTTTTACTCTTAGGATTTCTTGTCTGGGACAATTGATGCAGAATATTATTTAATTTACATCAAGCAATTTTATGACAATATGTTTAACATAGGTTTACGTCGTTAAATCAATGAATATTAATTCTGTTGTAAGGCTCTCTTAACACACCTTTTTATGGTGTCTCTATGAAGCTTAAGTTTCTCGTTTTCTTTGTATAGTATCAACTGATGAACATATATTGTAAACGGCCTTTGATTACTGAAGACTACGTTAAACTTTGGAATAATTTTTAAAAAAACGTCAGATTCCGCCGAATGAAGTCGTTTGTCCAAAAAGACGTATTTGCGTATCATAAGATTTCTCTTTAAGTCGGCGAAAGCCATAATCTTTTAGTGCCAGTCTCAAGCCTTGAAAAAAGAGTAGGGCGACGTCAACGGCCCTGGCAGCCATAAGATGTTGTTAAGCACTGGAAACTACCACTGACTCGGTATTCAGAGAACAACTGCTCCAAATATAGATGTAAAACTGTTAACGTTTTTCTCCAGCGACCTTCAAGGCTTCAACCCTGCTGAATTTTCTGTGAATTAATCGGGTGAGATCTTTCAGCATAGCTGCCCGTTTGAAAGGATGGCACTCCATTTAAAGTTCCCGTGTACGGACCGTGCTAGCCCCAAAGTGAATTCTCTTAAATAAACCTAACTCGTGTGCGAAATAGCGTCTCACGCAAATAGGTGTTTACAGTGTTGGGTAAACTCGGACAAGAAATGAGTTAAATCAAAACTCAACTCATGCACCTCAAAATTAGTTTAAACTCAAACTCAACTCATCCCAAGTGAAATGAGTTAACTCAAACTCAGTTGTTAAATGCGTTAAATCATAAACTCACACGTTTCATACTAGCACGTTCTAATCGAGCAAAAAATTTCCATCACGCCTACTTGTAACAGAAAAATATTTTCCATCAAGAATAACTGTGCTTCAGCCATATTGTTCTTAACTGTTCACAATATACAAAATATGCAGTGCTTAAACACTGTCCGCTAGCAGTGTTTACGACCCTCCCTGCCGTCACCACTCACCAGTATGGAAAGCCGACGATATAAAAAAGGCTTGTTTCAACATAATACGTGTCGAGTGCCGAAGAGTGAGTTGAGTTTAAAATAATTGACAGTTACAACTCAAACTCACAGAAAATATGAATTAACTCAAACTCGTAACTCACACTCTTTAAGGTGAGTTAACTCAAACTCATAAATCACAGCAAGTGAGTTAACTCGTGAGTTTTAACTCATCTGAGTTAACTCATACCCAACACTGGGTGTTTAACTAACCAAATAATTAGTTATTTAGCTAACTTATTAGTTGATCACGAGAACAGAGATGAGAATGCTACGATGGATACTTGGGATCTCACTGAAGGACAGGAAAAGAAATGTGGACATCAGAAAGAAGCTCGGGGTGGCATGTATAACTGACAAAGTACGAGAGACCAGGCTGAGGTGGTATGGACATGTAATGAGAAAAGAGGATGATAGTTGTGTGAAAAGAATCATGAATGCAGAGGTATACGGACGCCGCAGTCGGGGACGACAGAGGAAGAGATGGGAAGACACGATACAACAAGACCTAAAACTCCTAAAACTGAAGAAAGAAGATGCTCAAGAAAGAAACAAGTGGAAGAGAAGGATCCGAGTGGCTGACCCCTCTCCAAAGAGGGATTAATTCGAGCCTGAAGGAAAAGAAGAAGAAGATTATTTTATCACGATAAACACGGAGGCACATTGACAGTTTTTACACAGATGAAGGTGGTAGTGATGATAACGGTGACGATGATGATCGCTATGTACTTGACACTCAACTGATACTTGATACTTGGTACTTAGTACTTGTCCCTTGATATTTGGCACTCAATTGATGCTTGGTAATTGACACTTGGTGCTTGGCACCTGATACTTGGAACTCACTTGATACATGGCACTTGATGATTGACACCTTATAATTTGCACTCATTATAGGGCCTATATATGTATACTTGATCTTGGCACTTGCTACCTGATAAGTGGCACTCAGTTGATTCTTGATACTTGACACCTGATACTTGACACGTGGCACCGTGCACCTGTCACTCTTGCAGGGTACGAGGGTGAGAATCTGGGTAAACTGGTGCATCGGATCGGACATAGCAACGTGATCATGATGGATCGATGGCAGATCGAATTCAGCGCCGATGATCATACGACGTCCGATGAGAAGGGAGATGCCATTCCATGCAACATCATCAACAATTACTTTTCCATCGGAGTCGACGCCTCCATCGCTCACCGATTCCACGTTATACGAGAGAAACATCCGGAGAAGTTCAACAGCAGGTATACGCCGCATCCCATCAACATCCTCTCTGCCTCCGTATCCGACACGAGTCTTACATCCTCCATCACTTTCTGCCTTCTTCTGTCTGTCTCTGTATGTCTCTATCTATTTGTCTGGTTGTCTGTCTGTCTGCCTGTATGTCTGTCTGTCTGTCTCTCGTCTCCGTACGTCGCATCACATCAGCATCATGATCAACTCTGTCTCTAACTCCGTCTCTCTATATGTGTCTGTTTTTCTCTCTGTGTCTCTCTGTCTCTGGCTCTGCCTTCGTTTATCTGCTTCTGCCTCTGTCTCTGTATCGCTTTGTCTCTCTTTGTCTCGCTTTGTCTATCTCCGTCATTCTGTCTGTCTCTGTGTCTGCCTGTTTGTCTTCCTGTCTTTGTTCTCTCTTTTATCTCTGTTACTAGCCCTGTTTGTCTATGTACGCAAGTATTAAGCACCAAGATACCTACCTACATAATACCTATCTAGCTTACCTACCTACCAACCTAGCCATCTACCTACAGTACCTACCTATGCCAATAACAATATGCCTATACATACATAACTAGGCCTATCGGTCTGTCTACCTATACTGTCCACCATGGCTACCTACCTTCCACCATGCCTACACACGTACCTTAACTATTATCTGCTCCTTAGCATTACAGAGCAGTTACGGACAACATTGGTGTAACTGGTAAAATCTTGTCACAAGTAATAGTGCCTAAGTGGTACTATTTAATTTGGCAGAATTAAGAACAAGCTCTGGTACTTTGAATGTGGTACGTCGGAAACATTGGCGTCGACCTGCAAAAACCTACACGAGAAAATCGACATCATGGTAAGCAACGTGGGATTTTTTTTAGAAACCAACTAAAAAAATCATTACTGTTCTCTTCTCCTAAGAAGAAATGGATTATTGTTGTTGTTGTTGTTGTTGTTGTTGTTATTATTATTATTATTATTATTATTATTATCATCATCATCATCATCATCATCATTATTATCATCATCATCATTATTATTATTATTATTATTACTACTACTACTAATACTACTACTACCATTTTTATCATTATTACCATTACAATTCAACAGTGCATGATGCTACTTTTCAGCCGAAGTTTGGAAGTTTGGCTACCATGGCCTTTGAAATGAAACGTTGGACGATTTAAATTTTCGACAAATATCTGCAGATTAACGACATCGCCTTATGGCTATCAGGGTCGTTAACGTCTGTATTACCCTACCGTAACGGAAATTGTTAGGCATCGATGTTTTTGCACCTTATTAGAGATAGGGGATCACTTGTGATTACAATGAGACCCCTCCCTTATCCTCCTCTAAACATTTTATAGAGACAAGCTAATCAATAATATCGTGTGTGAGAAGGGACCCAATTCCCGGCAGGCATTCTTTACTGTTATAATGTCGCACTTAAAATAGCTGTGGAATTATTATTTTGAACAGCTCCGCCTCATCGAACATATTACTGTACTGCGTTTCTGCTTTCTCTTATAGGGTAAAAGTTATGCCTAAAAGAGGTGTGTAGTTATTTTAACAGTTCTCACCGTTATTATGGCAAATGCAGTTCTTTCTATCCGCTTACATAGTGATTGTTGGTAGGTAAGCTACTAAATAATGACACTGTGTCATAATAAGGATGATTAGCGTCGCCCTCTTTTCCCAGGCTTGGGACTGGCACTGCCAAAATACGAGCAGTGGCGTAGTCTTGACGTCGACAGAAATTAGTCATTAAACATAGGCCTGTACTTTGGTTAGAAACACCTTCTAAATGGTTCTGTTCAATTTCGTTGTGAAGGCTTTAGGCATGCGTACTGGATTCAATGATTTAACGACATCTTGTGGCGTCAAAGGCCGTAGACGTGGATAGGAAACATAGTCAACATCCGCATATCGCAGATTTGTAATTCTTCTTCCTCCTATTTGAATTCGACCTTTATAACCATCTCCGCCGTGAAATACGTATGGTGACATCACACAAGACACAACCCTGTCAGACCCATTCTTAACAAGAACCTCCTGTCCTAGTACCCCGTCAACTCCCGCTTGTCTCAGCTAATCTGCCAAACAACCAGTCTTGTTGTCCTCGAGACCAAGGTCTTGGTCTCGAGTGCACTCGAGTTCGTTTTTAAAAGTCTTGGTCTTGGTCTTGGTCTTGAGACCAAAGGTCTTGGTCTTGGTCTTGAGGTTCAAGGTCTTGGTCTTGGTCTTGAGGTTCAAAGTCTTGGTCTTGGTTTTGCAAGACCAAGACCAAGACTTTTGTCAAAATGAATAGTCATAAATTTTAACAAACGGTAAGAATTTTAAAAATTTACTCAATAAATACTCATACAGTTATTGCTTTAATATTTACACGGTGTGAATGAGGCTTAACTGTTGTTTTGGACCATTATTTTGACTTCCGGTTATTTAACATGGAATGATTTCAAAACAGGCTCATGATTAATTTGTACATTTACATCCGGTTCTTGAAAAGATGCTTTGTGTGCTAGCGATTTCAGCACTTGTAGACCGTGTTTTTTCACATGGCAGAATTTTTATGAGGCTTCACAGGTCACGTCTTGGTCAGAAAATTCTGAGCAAATTGGTTTTTATAAAATTCAACAGGAATTTGGAATAACATTTCGCATGAAGGACTTTTGTAAATACGAATTCGGAATTCTGTGCAGTCTCCATTTAGAGTTGTTTTGCTTCAAAAAAAGAAAAAACTCATGTTTTCATTAAAATAACGAGTAGTCCGACTGGACAATTTTTAGTAAGGAATAGAAGTCTGGATACGACTGTGATTTTTTGGGTCTTGGTCTCGGTCTTGGTCTTGAGTTTCAAAGTCTTGGTCTTGGTCTTGGTCTTGGTCTTGGTCTTGAGGTTCAAGGTCTTGGTCTTGGTCTTGAGGTTCAAGGTCTTGGTCTTGGTCTTGGTCTTGGTCTTGAGGTTCAAGGTCTTGGTCTTGGTCTTGGTCTTGGTCTTGAGGTCTTGGTCTTGGTCTTGGTCTTGGTCTTGGTCTTGAGGTTTAAGGTCTTGACAACAAGACTACAAACAACATGAGTCATGAACTCCTCAGCCTCTCTTTGCCTCTTTTCCGTAAACACTTGAAAACCATTTTGTTCATTCGTTGTTTCATTGCCTAAGGTCGAATGCGCCTCTGATTAGTCTCACTTGAAGTGGCGCTATATAAATTTGCAGTTACCATTACCAACACCATACCAATCACATAGCATTTACACAGACTAAGTATATCGTAAAGCACAATTTTTAACCGCTCCTAAAAGTTGGTTAGTTGCTGTTTAACGACGCTGTGTCATAATACAGATGCCTTCCAACGTCATCCAGGATTGGGACTGGCACTACCAGAGTACGCGCAGTGGCCGAGTTGCTGATTAATAGGGGTGCTCGATAGTGTAGTGGTTAGCGTGCTGGACTGTCAGTCTGGAAGTCGGGGTACAAAAACTACAATTTGTCACAAGGACGGAAAGTTGATTCGAGATTTCTGCCCCACCTGCACCCTTAGCCAACTGAACTCTTTACAGTGGCCGTACGCTGTCGGTTGGGAAACGAGACGGCGAGGGAGAGAATAGATCACCCGCTCTCATATGCCGAGGCTAAGAAAATGAAGTCGCTAACACATCGTACCCATGGTAGCCTTATGGACTGCTCTTCTTCTTCCATTGTTTTACCGTACTGATTGAAACTGGAACATTCAGATTATATATACTAGGATCCAGAGTTTAGTGACATCTTATGGCAAGAAATGCCACTGATTGATAGATCCAAGGTTTATCGACAAAATGGAGCTGTCGAACTCAGTTTCAGGTGTGCATGTTGAACTAGGACCTACGAACGCGCAATTAAATGACAAGCAACTTATATAGCTGGGACTAGAAATGTTGTAAAGGTGTCTAATTTCAGATTACCAGCATCCAGTGTTAGGCCTACTTACTTTGCGAGTGCTAAAGCCTGGCAAACAGGTTTTCATTGACTTGATTTAAATTGGCCCCATTATACATAATCTTGTTTCCCTTTTTGTATGTCGCTGAGATTGCTCGATGGTGCAGTAGTTAGCGTGCTGGACTGCCAGTTGAGAGGTCGGGGGTTCAAATACCCGCCATCGCAGAAATTTAAGTGACAATACGCACACCGCAGCACCAATCGTGCAGCACTGGCTTACAGTTTTCCACATGTAGACTAAATACAAAACTTAACAAGCTGGCCAATTTCCCCCAGAAAAATACTCAAATGACGTCTCCCCCCGAAAAAAGTGAAATGACGTCCCTGGTTAAACTAATTATTTTAATTAGCATACAGTTTCAGGTTTTGGTAAATTGGAAGGCCCCTACTGATACAGACTGGCAGGGGCATCTATCCCCCCCAAGTCATTGGAGCAACGTCCCTTTTCCCCTCTTCTTCCCCCCTTCCCGTTTCTTCCCACCCCCCTAAAATGGTGGCACACACACAGACAGATCTTCCCCCTATTCTTGGATGGAGCATTTGCTCCAAGGTTTCTATGGTGTAGACGCCCCTGCAGACTGGGAACCTCTGCACTAAATGATGATTAGAATGACATTAAATTGCAATTTTAATGTTTGTCTCTGGGATACGGTTATTCTTTTTACTAGACCTCGCAGAAGAAATCTGGGAATAAAAGTTTCTTATTAAAAACCATAGTTTGATTCTTGCCCGATTGAAGGAACTGAAGAGAAATCTGGCTGATTTAATTCGTGAGCTAATTTAGTGCTCAGGTACCGAGCTGCGCTTAGACACCTTTAACTCAGAGCTATCAGATGCTATATAAACTTTTAGACGCGCATATTTCATTAGTCACTACTTTCTCAGTTTCCTATCGATGCCTCTGATGTGAAAAGATGTAAATCTATTGGTGTCCAATCCTAATCAATCGGTCTGCATACTTGCTTTGCTATTCATGATGTAAAGTTGATGTAAAGTAACGGTCATGTTATGGCCATAAGAAGAACGGTTACCTTCAGGAACTGCTCTTCTTCCACTTCTACATTGCGTCCGGAGTACGCGATAGATTGCTGTACTCTCAACCGCGAGATAGGGGTTCAAATCCTCACGCATACACAGCAAATTGTTTCGAGATTTTTGCTCCACTTGTGCCCCCTAGTCCGCTCATCTAATAATTAGTACATGACCGTACACTGCCAGTGGAAAGATCAGGCGGCGACAGAGGGACAGAAAGAAAGAGACAGACAGGCAGACAGAAAAAGAGATAGCGACAGAGAGACTGAGACGGAAAGACAGAGACAGAGACAGAGAGAGGTCTCGCTAACACTTCATGCCCAGAGCTGCCCCTCAGTCTTCGTTGCATGTAGCCACTGGATTCACAGGAGTCGTAGCGAATAGCGAGCAATGCCTTGAGCAGTATGGCATTGGCGCTATGCTGACCCAGTAAGCCACACTGGTTAGACTTAGAGCTAAGGCTGCGTCCCATACTCCTCTCTGTAAGAGGCGTTCGGATCGCGGTTTGCCTCCCGATGGTGGCTTATTTCTAAGATTTTTAATCTCTGGATAGCGAGGTCCGTACACGGGGACCTTAAATGACGGGGCGCCCATTCAAACGTGCAGCGGTGGAGAATCTTCTCTCACACGAAGGTAGAAGTTAGTTTCTGTTTAACGACGCTGTGTCATAACAAAGATGATTAGCGTCGCCCTCCTCCTTTCCCCAGGCTTGGGACTGGCACTGCCAGAGTACGAGCAGTGGCGGAGTTCACTTGGAAGTTCATATAGAATTATATTGTGAATGGTCTGTGTTCGTCTGTCCTGTAGTGCGATGGCGCTGTGCTCGACCTGAGCAGTGGTCCTTCGCTAGAGGGCATTGCGCTGCTCAACATTCCGAGTATCTATGGAGGATCGAATCTCTGGGGCGAACGATCAGCGCGCAAGAAGAGAGGCAAGCTGACCAAGTTCGAGAAGAAGGAACGAGATCGAGAACATTCGTCCGGAAGTCTATCGTCCGTCGATCTATCCGTCGTCATACAAGGTATACGCACACGGACAGTTGGACAGACAAACAGTAGGACTGCGTGTCTGTCTGTCCGTCTGTGTGTATGTGTGTCTGTGTGTGTCTGTCTGTTTAATAATTTTCTATCAAGTACTGAAAGATTTCAAGACCTATCTTTCTAAAATATATTATGCCTGTCTTTGGTTTTTTAACTTCTGTAAAGCGCCCGTTTATTCGGCCTCGGTCTTGCTACGGCGTAATATAAATTGTATTATTATTATTGTTGTTCTTTTTCTTGTTCTTGTTATCGTTGTTGTTGTTGTTGTTGTTGTTGTTGTTGTTGTTGCTATGTTTCTATTGTTTGCCGACATCCCTTGGCAACAGCATCTATACGCCCACCTTTGAATTCCTGTGACCCTTGAACCCATCTTTCAAAGGTCCATATTTTCATTTAACTACACAATAGCACGGTGGCCGATTGGTTAAACCGCTCTGCCTGTTACGCGGATAGTACGGGTTCGAGCCTTGCCGAAGCAATTACTGTGTAATAGGGACCTTGAGCAAGTCCTCCAATGACAATTGCCCTGTGCCATAGATGTTCTGTCATATGGTCGTGTGCACTTCTGAACTTCAAACCAGACCATGGAGCCCTCTTGCGTCGAATTATTTTCTGCAGTGATGGCACAAATGCTGTTCACAGAGTGTTGAACCTAACCTAGCCTTACATCGAATGCGATCCATATCTCCTCGTCTGAGAGGTGCTGACCCAAAGTAGTCACAGAGGGAACTATTTTATTATTATTAATAGTGTCAATAATTATAACAATAATAATAATAATAATATTATTATTATTATTATTATTATTATTATTATTATTATTATTATTATTAAAAAAAATAATAATAATAATAATAATATTATTATTATTATTGTTACTACTACTACTACTACTACTACTACTACTACTACTACTACTACTACTACTACTACTACTACTACTACTACTACTACTACTACTACTACTACTACTACTACTACTACTATTATTATTACTACTACTACTACTACTACTACTACTACTACTACTACTACTACTACTACTACTACTACTACTACTACTACTACTACTACTACTTCCTTACTCTCTCACCTAACTAATTAATTACTAAGAAGGCAGTAACGCTGAGGAACTTTAGAAATTTTCATAAGCATTGATATTAACCCAATAACGTGCTGTGTAGATGTAGGCGATGGACAGATAGAGGTCGTTGGACTGGAAAATTCCATCCACGTAGCTCAGGTCAAAGGAGGAATACAAGCTGGAAGACGCCTCGCCCAGTGCTCCAACGTCGTCATCAGGTACTTAAACAATAATAATTAATAAATTAATACATATGCACGTTTAGCATAATTTCTGTCGACGTCAACGGCCTTTATTCTCTAAGAAGTCGTTAAAACTCTCGATCCATCTATTTGTATTCTAACATATATTAAAATCTGCCTATGGTTTGTACCCTGGTGGTGTCAGTCCCAAACCACGGCAACGGAGGAGGGCTACGCTGATAATGTTCGTTAATGCCCGATAGCGCATTGGATAACATCTGGCGTAGAGTGCGAGAGATACAGAGATCGAGTCCCATAGGCGGACATGCTTTGTAGGCTGCAATTTGCGCCGTGTATTGCAGGCTGTCTGTTCTGTTAGTAGTTAAGATTTATCGCATAACATGTACATGTACAGCGCAGTGCGTTTGCAGGCGCTTAATTAAAGAATAAATATTATTATTATTATTATTAATATTATTACACAGCGTCGTTAAACAGTAGCTAACCAAATAAAGGTAAATGGAGCTCGATTTCCCCATATGACACCATAAGATGTCGTAAATTGTTGGTAACGTAAAAATATTAAGTTATCTAAATTAGCTCTATGTTTAAAATTAAAATTATAAAAAAATCAAAATCAAGATGTCAAAGGCCTTTGATGTCGTTAAATTCTTAGAATCTAATTGCATGTTAAAGTTAAACTCCGCCATTTAAACTGCTAATGTAAAACTGAAGAATGTGGAGTTCGATTCACGTTCTATAGTGCCCAAGCTTTCGGATTAAAAGGGTCAAAGGCCCAGACTGCAGTAAATATATCGCTTAATCGTTGATAATGGATTACGTATTAGACACCTTTTAAAAGAGTTTCAGCAAAGCTATATATAATAAATTGCCGGCTCGATCTTCATGCATCTGGGTTTTCTATTCTTTCATTGAAACAAGTTCTAAAAATATCTTTAGAACATGATTGTTATAAAATATCTGTGCCATAGATTACAAAAGGCAGATCCGAAAAGACAAAAGTCCCGCTTGATGGCGCAACCTATAGCGCATTGGATAACATCTGGCGTAGAGTGCGAGAGGTACAGAGATCGAGTCCCATAGGCGGACATGCTTTGTAGGCTGCAATTTGCGCCGTGTATTGCAGGCTGTCTGTTCTGTTAGTAGTTAAGGTTTATCGCATAACATGTACATGTACAGTGCAGTGCGTTTGCAGGCGCTTAATTAAAGAATAAATATTGTTATTATTATTATTATTATTATAACAGAAATGTACAATGACGAATGATCAACTTAAGATATTCTAACTAAAGAGTAACATTTAAGATATTTAGAAGCAAAAGCAAAAACACAATTAGAACATGAATCAAAACAAAAAACTTAGCTACTGTTCAAATAAGTATGCATACTTCTATTAAATGTGTTGAGACTAGGCAGTTAGGGTCTTTGTCAAAGGCCCACGCAGCCGTAAGATGTCGCATAATCGTTGATAATGGATTTCCTAATTAGACACCTTTCAAACTGTTTTAGCTGAGGCTATATTTTGAGTAAATTGTACCACGTTATTTTACTAGTTGCAGCTGTAACGAAAGTCCGGCTTGATGGCGCTAAATTGTCGCCAACGGCCACTGATGTCATAAGACGACGTTAACTTTGGAATAATAAAATATGGCGCTATCTATAACAAACAAAATACAAATGTACAATGACGAATGATCAACTTAAGTCATCTAGAGTATTCGTTAAACAATTGAAATTAAGTCAATCGCTAGGTAACGCTGCCTTATACTCGTTTGGGGGTCAGCACGAAGCCTGGGTAAATAAAGATGGCGATGATAATCATTTTTGTTATAACACCGCGTCCTTAAGCAACAGCTAACCAAATCCATTGAAAAACTCCGCCATTGTCCATACTCTGGTAGTACCAGTCCTAAGCCAGGAGAATGGAGGAGGCCGACGCTAATTGTCTTTGTTATGGCACAGTTAGGGTAAAGACAACCGGTCTTTCATTTCCGAGATCCGCATGTTCGACATCCTTGACCGCCTAAAATATACAGCGCCAGGTGCTGACCTCCTGTTTCTGAGGCTCGCGGCGCCGATCTACTGCGAGGTTGTTGCCTCTCTTGTCAACCTCTCTATCAGAGCCTCCCATTTTCATGAGCAGTGGAAGCTCGCCATTATTCACCCCATCCCCAAGGTTCCAAACCCTATGTCACCAGCTGATTACAGGCCGATCTCCGTCACCCCTATCCTGTCGAGGATAGTCGAGCGGGAGCTTGTTCAACGCTACATCTATCCTGCTTTCTTGGACCCCCGATGTACGACCTACTTGCGGACCAGTACGCCTTCCGACCGACGGGCTCGACCACCGCAGCCTTGATAGCCATCCAACACCATACCTCGTCACTACTCCGCTCCAATGAATATGTGTTGCTGGTATCAGTGGATTTCTGTAAGGCTTTCGATATGGTTCGGCATTCTACGCTCGCCTCCAAACTGTCTGCTCTGATCCTACCCGACCATATCTACAACTGGCTAGTTGAATTTCTGAAGGACCGCAAACATGCCACTCGATACCATGGAGTCCTATCCGCCATCGCTGCAATCAACGCCAGTATTGTTCAAGGTTCGGGATTGGGACCGCCTACATTCAACGTTAATGGTTCTGATCTTCACCCTCTCCATCTTGAAAACATCATAGTTAAATATGCCGACGAAACATATTTGTTGGTCGGATCATCGAGCATAAAACTGTTAGTGACGAACTCGAAGCCATTGAGAGGTGGGCGGAGGCTAACCACCTTCGCCTGAATCGTTGCAAGTCTCAGGATATGGTGATATCGTCGAGACGCAGTCATGGGCAGCCACCTTTAACTGATGGATTCAAGAGAGTCAAATCTATGATAATCCTAGGGGTTACTATAAGAGACGACCTGGCGGCTGAAGATCATGTTAGGATGTCTTGGCCTCTTGCAGGGGATCCTTACAGGCCCTTCATATCCTGAAATCGTACGGCCTCCCGTCTGGATCCCTGCACCTGGTCGCCTCTGCCACCACCGTCTCTAGGATGCTGTATGCGGCCCCTGCCTGGTGGGGACAGACCTCGGCATCGGATCGCAGCAGCCTGGAGCGGTTTCTCCAAAGAGCGAAAAGAGCCGGCTACCTGAGTGACTCTGTACCTGGCGTGGAGCAACTGGTCCTTCGAGCCGACTGTGCCTTGCTCTCATCCGTGCTGCATAATCCTTTCCATGTGCTCCGTGTTCTGTTCCCGCCTAAAATCAATAGACAGTACAATTTCCGTCCTCGACCGCATGACTTTACCCTCCCCCTAAGGACGATTCCAATTTTGTCCCAAGAGTTCTCTATGCCACATTAAAATAACTCTTTCTTTACTTTAATTTATCCAAAATTTTAACATTTTCAATACTTGTTAAGTTTCCAGCCTCTCCTAAATCCTACAACATAACATTACTATTACTTAGCATCACTAACGTATTTGTAACATATTGCGGTTTGTCAATGTGAGTCGATAATAAACGAATAATAATAACAGTGTAGTTAAACGAAAACTACCTACCTTGGAGCTGGAGCATTTCTTTATTTCCTGAAACTAGCAAGGTACATCATGAACAATATAGAAATAGTTCGGTTGACGTTCCACGGCACAAGTTTTAATTATCTCGATGTCAACGGCCTCGGTAGCATCAAGATGTCGCTAAAACCTGGAAGTGTGGTGTAACCTGCTTAGACACCTTTAAAACCATTCAGACGATGCTATATTGAATAAAATTACGTCTAACCGCTCGTATTCAACAGGCGTTTGTTACTTTTATGACCAGAAAATAGTGAAAACTGTTCGAAATAATTTCTGTAGACATCAACGACCTTTGTTGCCATACGAACGCTTTAAACTCTCGATCCATTGTAACTGTTATTATCTATAAATAGCAAATATGCAAATATCTACAGCTCAATAACCTGCCAGACACAAAACCAACGACGAGTGAAGTAAACTGATGGACGAAAGTTATATGAACATAAACTGAACTTTAAAGAAGTCAACGGCCTTTGTTGCCATAAGATGTCTTTAAACTCGGATCCTCGACCGACAAAATCAGAATATTGTATTGTATATGGGCATTTATAAAGCGCCTCTCGCGGTATAGACCATTCAGAGGCGCTCCCAGTGCGCGAGACCCCGAGAATAGCATGTGAGTTAAGTATGAGTTCGACGTCAACGGCCCAGGCAGGCACAAGATTTCATTAAACAATTGATATTAACTCGATCGCCAGATAACTCGATCTGCCAATGCCTAATACGCGGGGGGGGGGATGTCAGTACGAAAAGAGAGGGTGACGCTAACCAAGCGCAGGGCACCAGCTTATTCACGAGCGCTGCGTCAAGTCAGAGGGAGTTTCCAACGAGTATTCCAAAGGAGGTCCGAGTCCGGTTTCCATGGATCCAAAGCAAGAGATCAGGGTCATGATCAGCACGATCGCCACCATCATTAACTTCTTTATCTGAGGCTGGCTGGAATGACTGAATGAATGAACACTTTCGTCGTCGTTATCATCTTAATCATCGTCGTTGTCTTCGTTTCATTTGATTTGATTCTTTTTCACATGCAGATGTTCTCTTTGTTTTGTTAAGGACTCGTCAGCGATTTCCGATGCAAATTGACGGAGAACCTTGGATGCAACCACCGTGCACGGTTTGTTCTTCGCTATTAATTTCTGCTTTCCAGTGTTTTACAACTCATGGCTGTCAGAACCGTTGACGTCGACCTTACCTCACATACAGTATTGTGCTTTAAATATCAATTCCTGAATGGATTCAGAGTTTAACGACATCTTATGGCAACAAAGGCTGCTGACGTCATCAGAAATAATTATTTCGAACAGTTCTCGCCGTTCCTTTTCTTTAATCCAGCATAGACTCTGCGTATTATTGAATACAGAGCTGCGCGTCTGTTTGTACTTGTATGGCAAATATCCAACTTAAAGGAGGTGTGTAATTATTTCGAACCGTTCGTTTGGCATAATACAGCTCCTCAATATATATTAGGGTGGTTCATAGGCAATGGTGAAAAAATAAATTCTTAAAAGTTGCAGCTCTCACCCACGCATTATGTTCCAAATAATTTAAGAAAATTTATGACCAAGTTTCAGTTGCTTCTGAATGTGTTCAGAAGTGCCTCAAAATGATTGTACTTAGAGAATAGAAACTCAAAAAGAGTTTGCAACAGAAGGTGGTGATGTGCCTCTAATAGGGACAGTTAACTTCTTCCACACATGACTGGGAAAGCTAAAGTCAATCGCCTGCTTATATTGGCATCTGGAGCAGGCACTGATCAGCCGCGTTGAATGCAATCACCAGGCACATTGCACAGTTTGCGTTTATAGTCTTCATTAATCTGATATTTTGCTGTAACCTAAAATTTTGTTACTGCGGCTAGTTGTAAGGACGAGCTACCATAATAATTAAAAGTGTTAGAAAATATGCGTATATATAGCGCTCTTGTAATCCGTTTTAAAGGTGTCTACTATTTGAGCTACATTAGTGGTAACTAGAGGTTCCAACAGTTTGCAACAGCTTATGGCATCAACTGCCATTGTCATCAACGGGATTTCTTTTCATCGTAGCATTGATCTCACCATAGGCCTACATACAACAATAACTTCAACGCAATTCATTAATGTTGTATCGCCTAACGCAGTGCTACGAACACTTTTAAGGTTGATGCGCCCTTCGTTAATAAGGTAATGCAAACTCCGAAATTTCTCAGCTCCACGCAATACCTGAGTCGAAAAGCAGCTTACTTACCAGCGTTTAATGAAAGCTAATTACATGAGCCAAGGGCTGTCGACACAGCTTAAATCTGTGATAGGGCCTAGGACTTAACTTTAACGCAGAATGGATCACACAAAAACCATATTACATTAGAATCTTAGATCATATAAAAATCAAACAGGCTTAGATTTCCGTTTAATTTTTTAAATAATTGTTTCATTGGCTATTTTGAGGTTTGTATAGGTTATTTTTGTATATCGGGTGGCTATATTCAGATATATATCTAAGGTGGTTGCTTTTAGATTTCTGTTGGCTATTTCTAAAATTCTGGTGGCTATTTTCAGAACGCTTGTGGACGTTTTTATATTTCTGGGGCTATTTTTAGATTGATTGTGGCTGTTTTTAGATTTCTGTGACGCACAAGAATCAAGTTCCAATGTTGATGGCGCCACCGTTTGCAAAGAAGACGTCACTCTTCGGGTTCTTTCGACGATGAATAGTCTATGCACACGTCACCGATCACACATTGAGCGATATCTATCGCACAACTTCAGCGCCTAAATGTAAACGAAGAGAAATGGCAGATTCTCAGAGATCCCTAAAGGTCAACATCTGTCAACACGACGCTCCCGCGGTCAACATCACGTCAAGTAACACTCATGTTGTCAACATCATACCAGCTGACACTCCTGTGGTCAACATCCCTCCAACTAACACTCCTGTATTCAACTTCTCACCAAGTGACATTTGGGTGGTCAACATTACTCCGGGTGACACTCGGTTAATCCACATTACTCCGAGTGACACTCCTGTGGTCAACATCATTCCGAGTGACACTCATGTGGTCAACTTCACACCAAGTGACACTCCTGTGGTCAACATCACTCGACGTGCCTCTCCCTTCAGTGAACATTACTCAGTTTAATCGAGCAGTTTGTACAGGGAATGAGAATATTTCGTCCTCTCCAAGCCATTAGAACCCCTCGCCCCTTTTTGACTCCTGCGACACAGCTACACCATCTAGCGAAGAGTGTCTTAGCGCCACCTGGCGAATAGTCCAACAGATGCGTTAAGATTAATGACTATACCGGTCGACAGTATTAATCGATTGTTAGTTGCTCTTTTAACAACGCTGTATCATAAGGAAGGTGATTAACGTTGACCTCCTCCTTGAATCAGGCTTGAGACTGGCTTTACCACAGTACGGGCAGTGGCAAAGTTTATACAATGCGTTTACGCGACACTTTGTATAGTAATGTTTGTTTAAATTCCGGTGTTCAATTTCCACGTAAATTGATTTGTTATATCCTCGTCTAACAAACTGAGTTTATACTGTCGTCCTGTTTCCTTTTTAATGGCGTTAAATTAAAAGTAAAAGAAATCAGTTGCGTCCAAAGACACAGCGCTCCTGAATAGGCTGGTGCCCTGCGCTTGGCCTTCGAGTGGCGCTTTAGAAGTTTGACGATTACGATTACAAGCTTCCTCTGTAGACGCTCTGGGACTGAGCCTACGGTCCGTACACGGGCTCCTAACTGGTGTGTCGCCTATTCAAACGGGTAGCGGTGGTGAAGGATCTCACACGATCAATTCAGGAGGTCATACGGTCGCTATATAAAGTCGTGTACATTTACATTTTATATACTTTTACTAGGCTACTACTAATAATACTGTTGCTGCTGCTGCTGCTGCTGCTGCTGCTGCTGCTGCTGCTGCTACTACTACTACTCTACTACTACTACTACTACTACTACTAGGCCTACTATTACTATACTGCAGCTGCTACTACTACTGCTGCTGCTGCTGCTGCTGCTGCTGATGCTGCTGCTGCTGCTGCTGCTGCTGCTGCTACTACTACTACTACTACTCTACTACTACTACTACTAGGCCTACTATTACTATACTGCAGCTGCTACTACTGCTGCTGCTGCTGCTGCTGCTGCTGCTGCTGCTGCTGCTACTACTACTACTACAGGCATTACCGTCCCTACCTCTACTTCTAATTTTGCATAATTTTGTGTAAAACGCCTCTATCTAATGAAAAAACATGTAGGCCGGTCGATGGCGCTGAGCAGGTAGTAGCCAAAGAAAGACTTGTTCAATGTCAATGTAGTTAAAACGTCGTCGAAATCTACCGTGTACGGAATAATCTTCAGTCTCTAACTCGAGACATGGAACAACAGAAGAGCCTTACACTCTTAAATTTGCCAAGGTATGTCAGCCGAATCCGCGGACATAAGAACTAAAATTCATAGGTAAAAATTAGCTTCCTAAGCCTTGATCTGTTCCACGTAAATCATCATGGTTATCCGAATGTAGGTAATTTGCCTTAAGATATCAAGCCTATTCTTCTTTGAATGCTGCTGGTGATTTGAATTAGCACGCCTGTGGTTCACCTACAGAAATTGCCTTATATAGGTTGGCGCATACAGACAGCAGCTGCGATAGTTCGCTCATTTCAAGCCAATGCTCAGTCCAGCCAACTTAGCGCGATTGCTCAGATCTGGTCTGCGCGCTGTAGCTACAACTTTGGCCGCATAATTAAATATTCATTATGCGAACTGGGCCTGTCAATGATGCATAGCGGAATCTTGTTTGATCTCTGTAGCTGCAACTTTGGCTGCCTATGTAAATATTCATTATGCGAACTGGGCCTTTCAATGATGTATAGCGGAATCTTGTTTGATCTCTGTAGCTACAACTTTAGCTGCCTGTGTAACTATCCATTATGCGAACTGGAACTGTCAATGATGTATAGCGGAATCTTGTTTGATCTCTGTAGCTGCAACTTTGGCTGCCTATGTAAATATCCAGTATGCGAACTACGGGCAAATATGGGATAGTTAACACTACGCTGAACCAACGAGACGCATGTGTGCCTGTATAGCTGTGTTAACTTATTCATAGTTTATGTAGCTCGCCTATATTGTTAGATCGGCATAGCTTCAGATGTGGCAGCTTTCTTCACATAGGTCATTCATTCATTCATTCTGGAAATTTATATAGCGCCTCTTCAAGAGACCTACTCAGAGGTCTCTTGAATTAAACTTATTCATATTTGATGAAGCTTATTATCATGAATGGCACATGAAAATTTGTCACAAATTTCATCCCCCGCCTTTTATATAGAAGCATTCTCATTCAATCTGACTAATTCTCAAATCTCGCTAGCACATACATTTCTTTGTCATAGCACTGGAAATATATACTTTATTATTTATTATTTCATTATTAATATTATCGCTTTAGACTGTTGTAAGCTGTGATGCGGTGTGTCATCCTTCGTTGATTTATAATAAACGAATAATAAACGAATATACATATACGTGAAATATTGCATAACGTGAAAACATTTAACGTCGGGTGAAAGTTCATACGTGATGTCAAATGAAACTATCAAATTGTAAAAATTATTCCACATCAAGATATATTACAGGGTTGCCACTCTTTGATCGAAATGAACTCTCTGCCTTTTCCATGACTTGGAAAAATTTCCAGCATGACGAAAAATCGGTTTTTCAACTGAAAAAAGGCTTTACGTTGCTAAAAAAAAGCTAGCATTTTATTTTTAACTTAATAGGCCTACTTTAATATGGGTCTTCAATCGCTGCAGTGAACTTATTACGATAATTATTCACGCTAAAAATAGTGTTTCATGTAGGCCTAACAGTAATATTGCAAGGATGGTATTATATTGAACTAACAAGTTTAAACTTTATAATACGTAATAATAGGTGTTCACACACGGCAGGCCTAACATACTTTTGCAGAAAAATCCGAGACACGACAAAAGTGTGTGAAAATTGCCAAAAACTAAACATTCCATGACTTTTCCAACACTTTAACATCAAAAATAAATGTAACTTCAAAACACTTCAAATATCTAGAGCATGCACACACAATTTCTTAAATAAATAAACAATTATTTGATTTGATTTGATCGTTGTTCATAAGAAATAATGTTTAAATTATGAGCTACAATGTAAATCGGTCAACTGCAGCACTTTTGTTCCGCTGTTGTCCTGGTGGGTGGCTGTTCTATACACCGTCCTCTGCAGGAGATTTTGCAGCGTCGGGAATTTTAACATAAAAAATACAGAAAGTTTTCAAGAATATCTCCACTGCAATCATTGCGTTGGACACTCCAAAGTAAATATCCCGAGAATCACGGCGTAGAAACAGGACCCGTCGTCGAGGTTGCTCGGGTCCTGGATGAGCGCAACTACATGGGGTAGCAGCCACAACCCCTTCTGCTCCAGATTATCGACCTTCTCCTTGTACTGATCGAGACATACTTGAACCAGGCTGTTAAAGTATATATAAGAAAAACCAAAATTAATATTTTGCTTTCATAGAAATACACATAGCGTTCAAACATAAACCCAGAAATAAAGAAAAGTGACTGCTTTCAAATTCACCACACCACCCAGAGCAGGAAGTAAGTATATTCTTTATTACACCATCAACAAACGCACAATGGGACATTAGCTAGAAGCACTGATTGTATTGCATTGTATTTTAAACTTATACAGCGCCTCTACCCAGTGCCCACCAATCAGAGGGACTCTCAGTGCGACAGTCTTCTGGAAAAAGGCAAGTTTTAATAATAATAACAATTATATTCTTCATTATTTCAAACCGACAGACGCAGTAAGATTACATTGAAACATGAAAGTACAATCAATATCTTAACTAAACACAAGGTTTGGCAGCCATGCAAGGCGCCGCCATAGAGGGGGTTACGGGAGTTGATCCGCGTTCCTTATGCTCTCCTGGCCATGAGTGTTGCCACTACTTTATCCCCCTCCCATAGGAGGGGATAGAGTAATTTCTAAGACAAAAAAATTCTAGAAAAACAATTTCTAGAAACACAAATACTTGGTATACATGCCATTCATGTATGTTAAATTGCTGGCAAATCAACACCTGTGTTGATTTGAACTGTATTCAGTTGCATAAATTTCATTCACATGACTGCAGCTGTCTGTGTTTCATAGTTATGTTTATAATCATCATCATCATCATCATCATCATCATCATCATCATCATCATCATCATCATCATCATCGTCATCGTCATCGTCATCGTCATCGTCATCGTCATCGTCATCGTCATCGTCATCGTCATCGTCATCATCATGCAGCACCAAATTAGAGACAAGTCTGACTCGAAGTCTCAAGTCATTGAGTCAAGTCTGCAACTGCGGCAGAATCTTACTGTCTCGTGAAAATTGTTGTTTCAACCAATTTGAAATTGTTATAGGTTAAGCGAAACAAAAGACTACAATTTCTGTATACCAGCCACATGCCACACATGTTATAAATTAAATAATCAGAGTCATAACGATTGATTCCAACTACAACATAGCACCTCAGGGCATATTTGTCCTGTGCAACCGTTGAAGTATGTTTACATAAAAATCCGACTATATATATATTTGAAATAATAATTCAAGTCAAATACAATGATCTGAAAAATTGCACAATAACTATCCAAATTATATCCGTCAGCAAAAGAAGAGACTCCCATGTAATTTCTTGATCTACAACGGAAATTAAAATAGCACATTTTTTAAATTTTAATAATCGTAGAATATTAGAGTTACAATAAAAACCTCATTGACTGGCGTTGGTCGCTTTCGTAATGCATCACTTTAAAGTTAAACTATTTAAAACCTGCATTATTTTTTTCAAAATTGTACGTAAGTAAGCTTACTTCAGTAAAATGTTTAGTTTACCCTAATTCATCAACCATCCTAGTTAAGTTTATTACGGCGGATTTACACAGTGCCTAATGCTACTGCGCACGTGCAACAAATCAATGATTTGAATAATATTATAAACTATTATAAAATATAATTTTATTAAAGGTACCGTAACTTACCGTTTATTCTGTCGTACAATGATGCTAAATCCCACTCCTGTAGCTTGGAAAGAAATTTATTTTCCATCACCATTGTAAATCTTCCTATGCTAGTGAACTCGACGTGGTGAACGAAACAATGTGAACTGAGATGCGTTCGGGGGAAACGCAACTAATGAGTTGAGGTTTATCCTAAAAGTTGCTCTCTTCTCAACTGTCTGTCTGTCTGTCTGTCTGTCTGTCTGTCTGTCTGTCTGTCTGTCTGTCTGTCTGTCTGTCTGTCTCGGGAACCGTTAGGGTAACCACCACAGATCATAGTTATCACCTTGTACGATCCTATAGGGGCCTAGGCCTACTGGACGAAGAGCGGAACACCTACAGAGAAGATAATCAATCAATATCCATGGGCTCATCGCCCGTAGGTGTCTGATGCCTTGCTCCTAGAGAAGATAACGGCTCTATAATGAGTAGGTAATTACTACTGACCACATATGCATATGTACGTCGGAATATAGGCATAATGGTATATATATATATATAATATATAAATGTATGTGTACGTGTTCCTATATCTATAGATGTATAGGTGTGTATATAGCCTATTTGGGTCTATATATGTACGAGTGTACATGCACGTGTATATATCCCATATGTATATATGTAAATATATGTGTATGTATGTTTACGTATGCTTATGTAGATCTAGGCATGTATCAGTCTTGTGGTCAACACCTTAAACCTCAAGACCAAGACCAAGACCTTGAGCCTCAAGACCAAGACTTTGAACCTCAAGACCACGACCAAGACTTTGAACCTCAAGACCAAGACCAAGACCAAGACCGAGACAAAGACCCAAAAAGTCGCATTCATATCCAGACTTCAATTGCTTACTAAAATCTGTCAAGTCGGAATACTCGCTATTTTAATGAAAACAATTTATTGAAGCAAATTAACTCTGCAGCGAATTCCAAATTCGTATGTACAAAAGTCTTTCATGCGAACATAACAAAATGCCTTTTGTACAAACCGATTCGATCAGAATTTTCTGACCAAGACGTGCCTTGTGGGGCCTCATAAAAATTCTGCTATGTCAAAAAATACGTTCTACAGGTTCTGAAATCGCTAGCACACACAGCAGCTTTTCAAACACCTGATGTAAATGTACAAATCCTGAGTGTTTTGAAATCATTTTATGGTAAATAACCGGAAGTCAAAATAATTGTCCAAAACAACGGTAAAGCCTCATTCACACCTCATTCATATATACTAAAGCATTTGTATTAATAATTATTGAATACACTTTTAAAATTCTTGCTTGGGGTTAAATGATTGTTCGTATTGACAAAAGTCTTGGTCTTGCAAGACCAAGACCAAGACTTTGAACCTCAAGACCAAGACCAAGACTTCTGGTCTCAAGACCAAGACCAAGACCAAGACTTTTAAAAACGAACTCGAGTGCACTCGAGACCAAGACCTTGGTCTCGAGAACAACAAAACTGCATGTAATATATATTTAGGTTCGTGTATATGGGTGTTTAGGTGTATGTATGTCTTTATATGTATTACTATATGTAGGGCGTATATGTATATATTTGTATGTGCGCATGCATGGGTAGATAGACATGCAGACATACAGGTCGTTTCCTCCTCCCTCGCCTTCTCTATTCCATGCCTCATAAATTATCGTCCATCGTCTCAAAAAACACTACAAGCCACCATGGTAGACAGTCATACATTGCAAACTGATGTTTAAGGCCCATTCTTCCATTGTATCTTTCTATTTTCTGAAGAAGACCAAACCACTCAAAAATAGGAACAAAGAAATCGATACCAGCTACATAATAGTAACGGTCTATTATAAACATAAAAATCTAAGAAACCGTCTTACATCATCTAGACATTTGTTGAGGGACTTGCGGCTAATTATAAAACCATACAACCACCACTGTCTCTGACTCTGTCTCTGTCTCTGTCTCTGTCTATGTCTCTGTCTCTCTGTCTCTGTCTGTCTGTCTGTCTGTCTGTCTCTCTCTCTCTGTCTGTCTCTCTCTCTCTGTCTCTCTGTCTCTCTGTCTCTCTCTGTCTCTGTCTCTGTCTCTGTCTGTCTGTCTGTCTGTCTGTCTGTCTGTCTGTCTGTCTGTCTGTCTGTCTGTCTGTCTGTCTGTCTGTCTGTCTGTCTGTCTCTCTCTCTCTCTGTCTCTCTCTCTCTCTCTCTCTCTCTCTCTCTCTCTCTCTCTCTCTCTCTCTCTCTCTCTCTCTCTCTCAGAACCGTTAGATAATAACCGCGACAGATCTTATCACCTTTTACGACCCTATATACCGACAAAAGATGATAACCAACGCAGCGGAGTGACAGAACACCTGCAAAGAAGGTCCACAGCTCAAATTATTATTATTATTATTATTATTATTATTATTATTATTATTATTATTATTATTATTATTATTATTATTATTACTGAGGTCTTATATAGCGCTCCTTTAAGGTTATCTACTCAGGTGCGCTCCCAGTCCAACCACGGTCAAACATGACAGTCTTAAGACAAGAGTAGAACAGAGAAGAGCAATCGATTGGGGTCAAGCGCAGCGCTACTGGAAGCCCATTCCAGGTCGCTGGGCCAGAGACAGAGAAGGCACGGTGTTGCCGGATAGCAGTCCGTGCACGGGGGACAAGGAGCTCAGCCTGTGCTGCAGAGCGAAGTGAACCACGACGCTGGACAGCCAAAGTGGAGCAGCAAAGCTCCCGGAGGTAAGGAGGAGCCAAACCCTCAAGGTACCGCCGAACCAGAGCAGAGACCCGATAAGCAATGCGCTGCAGGTAGGGGAGCCAGTGGAGCACCTCCCGCATGTACTCCGAGACCCGGCCAAATTTGGGGATGCCACCCACCAGCCGGGCAGCCGTGCGTAATTAGACATAGGCCTAATGAGCAGATAATGACCACGCATCCACGCATCTCTTGGCCTATGTGTGTGGGGGTGCACGTGTTTGTATATATGGCATGTATGTGTATGAGTATGTGCGTGTATATGTATACATGTATCATGTATGTAGGTATAATAGCCTATGTATACGCGTAATCGTAATCTCTAAATTTCTACAGTGCTCACAAAAGCGAAATCGCTATTCACAGGCGCCTGTATGTGAAGAGCGTGTGAATCATTGTTCCCAGTTCACGCGTGATTCGTATTCTTCCTTGCATGTGTAAAACTTATGTAATTTTTTCCATGTTGCGGTGTTGTAATTTTCCACATTATGCTGATTTGGTTAATACGCCCCGACGCACAATATATATATATATATATATATATATATATATATATATGTATGTATGTATGTGTGGTAACCGGACCATTGATCACAGGACCATTGATCATAGGGTTATTGAACATACAACGTTTGGTCACAAGGACCATTGATCATTAGGACAATAGATCATAGGACTGTTGGTCATAAGATGTTTGGTATAGAAACCAAAACTCAGTATGTACGTATATACATACATACATACATAGATACAGACATACATACATACATGTATACATACAAGTATACATACAAGTATACATACATGCATACATAAATGCAGACATACATGCATACATACATACATGCATACATACATACATACAGACATACATGCATACATACATACATGCATGCATACATAGATACATACATACATACATACATACATACATACAGACATACATACATGTATGTATACATACATGCATACATACATGGATACATCCATACATGATCAGCAGTCCTATGATCAATGGTCCTAATGATCAATGGTCCGTGTGACCAAACGTCCTATGATCAATAGTCCTGTAATCAATAGTCCTGTGAGCAATGGTCCGCAAATCGCGGTGTTGTAATTTTCCGCATTATGCTGATTTGGTTAATACGCCCCGATGCACAATATATATATATATATATATATATATATATGTATATATATATATCGAACAAAGAACTGTTTTTAGAATAATTTAGTTGTTAATCCAAGTGCGGATAATATTATTAAATGATTAAATCATTTCATATATCGTGCAGCCTATTTCATGATACTCGTAATCGTAATTTCAAAACTTCTAAAGCGCCACTCGAAGGCCAAGCGCAGGGCTTCGCCTATTAACGAGCGCACCACAGCCAATCAATGCTGTCCAAATAACTGATGTTAATAAGTTATTTTTGGAACAAAGCGCCTTAGGCAGGACTGCATATAGCGGCTGCCGATAAATGCTGTTCAAGTGAACTAAGAGTATAGTTGATACGCCAATCCTACACGGCCAAGTGGCGATACTATTTCAGCAAAATTTCATAGCCTGCACGCGCGTTCGGAAAAGATATACAGACAAACGCTTTGTCAGGAAACGTTAGTGCAAAGTGATTACCACTGTGCTAAGCACCCATGCATTTTTAGCAGAATTATCATAACGCAAGTTACCGCTTTCAGCTAAAGTTTACTGACTAAACTAAATTTTCTGTTGCAAAAGCAATTTTTTATAGTTCGATAAAGTTTATCATGATAACTGAGAAAATCGTAGCTGAGAAAACTCTGCAGTTTTAATAGTGTACGTTTAATTGTTTTAATCTTTAGATTTTAACATCTTACAGGGCCGTTGACGTCAATTTGATCTTTTGATAGTGTAAACAGTTTGGTTTGGTGCCTTTAACGACTCTGTGTCATAACACCGATGATCAACGTCGCCCTCCTCCTTTCACCAGGCTTCGGACTGGTACTACCAGAGTACGGAGGAGGGAGATAGCTATAAGTAATATATGTTTTTACACTGGAAACTAATATAATGCGTTTAATCACCAGATCTTCATCACATGAAACAAAATTGTCTGATCTGTCTCGAAATAAAATCCACTCGTTTAAGACACCTTTGAAACACTTTCAACAAACGCTCATAAATAAGCCTAATCAGCTGCGTTTAATTGCCAGATGAAATTGGATTCAAAGTTATCGATTGTGATCTAGGTCGACGTGAAATAATAGGATTATGTTATCTTTTGATAGAGTTTAATTCAGTTAGGTTTTTACAGCTTACCAATATGTATAGGACAAGTAGGCTCACTCCAGATTGTACAGTGGTGGGCAAACTACGGCCCTCGGGCCAGATCCGGCCCGCCAATGCGTTTTATCCGGCTTTCTTACTGACTATTTCGGTCTCGTCTTTCATGATAACTATAATTATATTAACCCTGTCAACGTATATTTAATTTTAAATAAGTAGGCTAAACCTTTTTCATGTTAGGCGTTATTAAAATTTTAAAATTTGTTACTCGGCCCTCCGAATATTTATGGCGGTTAATGTGTCCCAATGTGCAAAACGTTTGACCACCTCTGTTGTAAGCGATCCTTTTATGCCATTACCAGGGACGTATCTAGCGTTGGGCTTGGGAGGCTTAAGCCCCCCCCCCAAACGAAGTTGAAGCCCCCCAAACAAGTCAAGCCGTTGTATGCTTACGGCTAAAATTCGTATGAACACTGTCTAAATGTTGCCATGTTCAAGGCTTAAGCCCCCCCCCAACGAAAAAGCCTAGTTACGTGCCTGGCCATTACTGTCCAACCTTTTTGACACCGTGGGACACCGAAAAAAATTATTATTGAAGCGAAGGGCCGCACCAGAAAACTCAAAAGCAACGACTAAAATTTATTGAAAATTATTAACCGCATTATAGTTTATTATGGCAAAAGTAATGCAGTAATCAGTGAATAATCGCATGTAGATATGGCATGCTTTAATATAGTTCAGCGTAAAGAAGTATCAATAAACGTTCCAGCACGTTTTAAGTGAGATATTTGGCTTTGAATTGTGCATGCAACATTTTGGCGGTTGCTATTCAGCTCGGGCGGGCCATTTAAAATTCTAAATAATCTATAAATTATAGAGCGTTGTCATAACAATCTACTAGGAGATCAATTCAATGAGACAAACAGGGACACAGACAGAGTTTGCGGTGGATTTAGGATGAACAATACAATGAAAAATTTAGAATGACAACACCAAGTGTAAACGTCCGAAGATCCATCGTCAAATCGTAAATCTTGCACGGGGTCTGCAGAGGTTGAACAGCACTCTCTGGCTTCAACCTTATTTCCACCCGGAGACGCATGATAATTTTTCAACGGCTAAATAAAAGAGCTAAATAAGTTTTACCTTCGTTGGGAAACTTTGAATAATACGCAGACAATTCTTCATCGTTTAGTAAGTCGAAAATGTGCAAGTTTATTTTGAAAAACATTTTAAAGGAATTTCGGTAGAGTGAGTGTCTTTACAAATGGCGTAGGCTAGAACAAGCTAAGGCTTTGTCTTTTCCTGATTCAAGTACTAGTACTATTATTATTATTACAAAAACAACAACTACTACTACTACTACTACTACTACTACTACTACTACTACTACTACTACTACTACTACTACTACTACTACTACTACTACTACTACTACTACTACTACTACTACTACTACTACTACTACTACTACAACTACTACTACTACTACTACTACTACTACTACTACTACTACTACTACTACTACTACTATTACTACTACTGCTGCTGCTGCTGCTGCTGCTGCTGCTGCTGCTGCTGCTGCTGCTGCTGCTGCTGCTGCTGCTGCTGCTGCTACTACTACTACTCCGCGCGCCAGATCACAAAAATCGAACTAGAGTTAGGATATTATGCAAATGGTTTGGATGGATCCCAACAGTTTAACGATGTCGCGTGGCATTAAAGGCCGTTCACGTAGATAGGAAACAGTTTGTATAGCTTGAACTTTCTGAACGCAACAGTTATTAAGATCTGCAATGAGACATTTATATAGCTTCGATGGCAAGCGTTTTAAAGGTGTCAGAAAGTCATTTTCTTAAATTTTTAAATATTCAATGTTTAGCAACGTTATGTAACTGCTGACTTAAATTAGCTCAATGAAGAGATTTTTAATAACCATCAGAACTCCCCTGTAGAGCTGTACCTGGTGATGCTAGTCCAAAACCTGAATAAAGAAGGAGGTCGACGCTACTCGTACTCGTTACGGCACAGCGTCGTTAAATATACATTATTATCTTCCAACATACGAGTTTATAGTAGTAGCTGTTGTAGTTTCAGTTTTACGACACTGTGATAACAAAGATATTCAATCATGGGACTGGCACCGTCAGAGTACGAGCAGTGGCGGAGTTTAGAGTTTATCTTAGTTTATCGTATCGATGGGGGACGTGTTTAGCTTTGTTGGTCAACGTTTTAAAGGTGTCCAAGGCAATTTTATTTTGTCAAAAAAGAGAGAAGGGAGATTGGAAACAAGGAGAGAAGGAAGAAGACGAAGGAGGGGTTTGACACCACTAACAAATTGAAACGGGGAATTCTCGTTATTTTAAACTACACATAAAAAGATCTCGGTTGACATTCTGCTGCCAAATTTTGATGTTATGTCTGCGTCAAAGGCCTTGTTAGTCGCAAGCTAACCCCAGACAGTTCCGAATAGCCATACCACTTTAGACACATTTAAAATGGTTTAGATCAAACCTATATATAAGTTGAACCGCGTTTCATTGCTTCATAATCGTTTTCAAATTTAAAAATGGAATGATAATCTAATGTCATAATTATAATTAGAACTATTAATGGAATTATATGCATTGTGCATTTGTGGCCGACGTTTTTTATTATTACAATTTCTTGTGTGGAACAACTGCTGGGAAATATTGTTTAATTCGCATCAAACCATTTTATCACAATATGCGTATCATAGATCTATATTGTCAGAAGTAGGCCTATAACTTTATATCGTTAAACATTGAATATTAGTGACATTGTAATGCTCTATTTTGACACCTTTTTATGGTGTCTTTAGGCTACTATAACTTTCTCGTTTTCACTGGCATTCATTTACAAACGCCGGCGCCCTTCGTCCTATGGCATTGCTAGTCCAAAGCCTAGATAAAGTAGGAGGGCGATTCTTATTCTCTTTCTTATGACACAGCATCGTTAAACAGCAACTAACGTTCATTGATATTTCTTAGTTGTCGTCAACGGACTTTGATGTCGTTAGACGTCGTTAATCTTTGAAACAATGATAATAAAATTGCTGGGTAATACAACGTATGATCATTCCTATTGTCTGATATTGCGAAAAAGTAACAGGTTTTGAAACAGAATGGAAACGTGTACTTTGTTATCTACGAGTGACTCGAGAAAAAAAGCATACAAAAGTCGTAATTAGGGGGAGGGAAGGTGCGGAGGAGGGAGAGGAAAGGGAGGAGAGAATGAAGAGGAGGAAAGAGGGGAGGGGTCACCAACGCTTTGTGGGACAAAGTTATGCCTCTGAGCACAAAACCCGATAGGGTGAGAGAGACGGGAGTGTGTGCTTCCGGGGCAAAAGCAGCCAAACAATGCCCTATGCTATAGTGAGAAGAGAAGAGATTGTATGAAACCCGAGTAGGTTGCGTCCACAGTAAATACATAAATTAACCTACAAATGCGTGTGAAAAAAGGAATAATGCATAACTATTTTCATAAGGCTCAATATTTACTAACCGCGTTGAACGGCGCGTTCAGAGGTCGTTAACTAAAGAATTAAAACACCTTTATATTGCATAAAAAAATATTGATTGATATAAAACAATCAATATCCAAAATCAATTGCATCGGCAATAATCCAAAATTCTATCGAGAAATATTCTTTAGAAAACTGAGTTGGAAACCACAGATTCATTATAATAATTGAAAATCTAAATAAAAGGTTAAACCTTTAACAGCCATGAGTGGCTATGGTTGGTGAGCTTGTCAAAAACTTTCATAACCGTGTTAAGTTCAGTAATAGGGTCTATTTTAGATTATGTTGCTTATTCTTCAGCCCAAGTATTATCGCAGTTCATTCTTGTTACGAGCAGCCTTCTTCGGCGCATACTTTATCATGAACTCTAACGTCTTGGCATTACGCATTGTAAGATTACTAAAACTACTTACTGGTTTCCCTTAAACACCTGTTCTAAGCCATACAATGTTTCTATAAATATGAGGACACGAGCAGCAGCACTACTTTCGCTACGATTCGTCTCTCGCGTTTATAGAAACACTAGTGTATTTGCCCGTCATATTATGACGTCATATTATAGGCCTATATGTATCGTTGGTTATTGCCGTCGTCAAGACCGCCGTCGTCAAGACAACCGGTTTATGTTTCACAATAGAACAGAACCCGTTTGTGACGTAGCGTCCCCCGACAGACGGACACTATATGGATATTATATGTATAGATGGTAGGGTTTAGAAAAGGTGTGTTAGGAACTGCTCTTCTTCAGCGTACCATATAATACAATACAACTTTATAACGCGCTTTGGTAAATAGTCTTACTCAAAGGACGCGTTGCAATGCAGTAGTCAATCATAATTGCTTAGAGAGTAAATAAGTTTAGTTTCATAAATATTATTGAGGAGGATCTTGGCACTGATTCTGGCATTCAGTTGGACCAGCCACCTCAAACATCCTATTTCCAGCTTGAAAATTCGATCTTTTGACTATAAAGTCTCCTTTTGACGCTGAACGTAAACCTAGCCTTGGTTCAAGGGCAGCACATGCTGTAACTAGAGATGGCAAGTAAGGTGGAGCTGCAGTGGTTAAATTGCTAATCCAGAGGTTGTGGGTCTCAAATTTTTTGCAAATCCAAAAGACTAATTGGCTAAGCCTACTAAAATAAAAAATGCGTGAAACACACATCACAGATAATTGCAAGTCAAACATTATCTAACATAACATGTTACAGAAGACTAGTCGTTGATCGAAATATCAAAGAAATGACATACAAAACACACATGAACAAATACCAAAAATTAATATACAGCATACTTTAAAATTGAAGAGCTAAGTAAGTAAAGCAGTCTGACTAGCCTTAGATCATAACAGCTGTGAGACCAGCGAAAAGCTGAAAGCTAAGCACGAGTTTCAATAATGTCATTCTGTCAATGCCAAAACTTGCTGACTTAGAAACATTTCCAAACAGCCCTCCGTGCTTCTGTGGCTTTGCACGTTTTCGGTGCCTTGCACTTGCCTAAATCTGATGCACGCTAACCAGTACACTATATAGATCCAACCAGGGCAGAAATTTGGTTCGAGATTTCAGCTCCACTTCCACGCCAACTCAGCTGTAGGCCCTAACGAGTACACTGAGCGTACACTGTTGATGGGAAGACAAAACGACGAAAGAGAGGACTGGCCACCCGCCTTCTTATGCCAAGGCTAAGAAAATGAAGTCGCTAGGCCTAACACTTCATACCCGTGGCTGCCTCAGGGCTAGCTTAATAGCTTAAAGGACTGCAAAAAATCTGTTGCAGCATGACGACCCTTAGCAAACCATCCACTTACTATAGCTTTCTTTGCACGCTGTCCAACTTTCTTTTCGACATTATTTGCAGACTGCAGGCAAGATACATGTAATTATAACTAATCAAAGGACGCGTTATTTCAGATTTTCAAACGATTTCCAGCTCAGCCTTCCGAAATAAAGTAAGCTTCTGAGTAATCGCTTGTATGTAGGCCCAAATCTACGTCAGTTGCCACAGCCTTAGGTTTACTATACTTTCGGCAAGGATTACAAAACAGCGGGCGATTTAAGTAAACACATAGACCCAAGTAGTTTACTATGATGCTAGTGATTATTGGAACGCACCGTGACGCCGACGAATGCTAATGTAAAATTTCGGTGGGTATCTCCCTGTGAGTGTTGAGGTGATGGGTCTCCCTTTTTAGGTGGCGGATCTCATAATTTGGGTGGCGGATCTCACAATAATAATAATAATAATAATAATAAGACGATTTTTATAGCGCCGTAGCACAGCCGAGGCCGAAGAAAAGGGCGCTGTACATGAGTCACAAAGTCAATGACAATGGTACGAAAGTTTAAAAAGATATGTCTTCAGGTGCGATTTGAATGACTCCAGAGATGGCGCATTCTTAATGTGGTCGGGAAGATTGTTCCACGCAGTAGGTCCAGCGACAGAGAAGGAAGAGTCGCCAAATCTCGTGGAAGACCGCGGCACTTGTAGTTGATTCTTTGATGACGATCGTAGCCGACATCTGCTCTGGTTGTCTGCCACACGAATGCAGAAATCGGATGCAGGTGGCGATTCCCAAATCAGAGGTGCCGGATTCCAGATCCGGCGGGATCCGGCTGAATTTAACCACTGATATAGCGCCAGGCGCAGATCGGATAAACAACGGAAGCCAGCGGCGACGACGTCTCGATTGGAGTCGATAGGAGGAGCCACAGAAGTCATGAATGAATGAAAGAATGAAACAGTGAATGGATGAATGAATGAATGACAAATGGAAATATGAACGAATGAACGAATTAATTTAAAATGTGAGCATATGAAATAATGAATGAATGGATAAAGAAATGAAGAAAAAATGGGTGAATTAATTAATTAATTAATTAATTAACGGATAATGGAGTAAATGAATAAATGAATCAATTAATTAATTAAAAATAAAATAATGAAACATGAATTAATGAATAAAGTAATGAATAAATAGATTAATTAATTAATTAGTTAATTAAGGAATGAACGATTGAATGAATTATTGAAAAGTGGAACGCATTCAGATATAACATAATATGCGTGAAAAACATTACAAATCGTTGATTACTATAACCAGAACCATATTTACTACAAGGCTTTAAGCAACAGATTATAAAAGATCCTAATGTTAAATGTGAAAACATAAAGAAAACAATTTGGGTGGTGGATTTCCTACTTCATGAGAAAGATCGTAATTTTCAATTTTTAGAGTCAAGAGTTCATGAACGGTATAAAAAATAAGGCTGACATATCACATTTGTCATTGTAAATTTAATTGTAATTATTGTAATCACGCCGAGTTGGAACAATTATCCACTGAAATCCAAACTGGTCAGTCGAACATTTTCACTTTAAGTCGCACGCCAGGGAAAATATGAGGCTGTATTATGTCATAAGAACGATGAGAACTGTTCAGAAATAATACACACCTTTTTAAGTTTGATAATTTCACTATAAATATAAGAAGAACCGTTCTGCATTATTCTATTAACGTAACTTAAACTGCACGAAATAATTACACACCGCTTTTAAGTGTAATATTCGCCCTATAAGAGAAAGCAGAAGCGCGAGGCTTTAGTATCAAGTACGTTATCAGTAATGCTGCAGGAAAGGTGAGATAAGTAGAAAATAATTTATGTCAACGTCAACGGCATTTGTTGCTCTAAGTCTAAGATATCGTTAACCTCTTGATTCATACATCCAGATATTTCTTCACGACTTCCACTTGCGCCACATAAACAACCCAGCTGTAATGAGTATTCTGACAGTACACTGTCGGTGAGAAGATCAGACGGTGAGGGAGAGCTTTGGTCACCCACAATCACATGCCGAGGCTAAGAAATTGATGTCGTTTACATGTCATGCAATACCGGCTGCCTCTGAGGTTAGCTCAAAGTACTACTCTAAGTCAAGTACAATAACCCTTTATATATATATATATATATATATATATATATATATATATATATATATATATATATATATATATATATATATATATATATATATATATATATATATATATATATATATATATATATATATATATATATATATATATATATATATATATATATATATATATATATATATATATATATATATATATATATATATATATATATATATATATATATATATATATAACTTGTTCATAGAATACTATACGTGAAAGTAAAATTGAATGTCATATTAATAGAGTCTAAGAATGCAAGATCAACGTCAAAAACCTTGTGATGACTGCTGATATTGCGAAGCAAGCACACCATATATATATATATATATATATATATATATATATATATATATATATATATATATATATATATTTCAAGGTGTCTAATTCAGTTTCGCATTACTTACAGTTTGTCGACATCATGTGGCTGCCTGTGTGGTTGACGTCGACCTTATCAAAACTCTGTTTCAGTTAAGGGTAAAGGTATTGGTTAGCAATTTATCGTTTAGCGACGCTGTGCCATTGCAAAGTTGATTAGCGTCGCCTACTCCTCCTATCGAGGCTTGGGACTTGCACCATTCGAATAGGGGCAGTGGTCGAGTTACAACCTGGTTAACTCGTGAAAAATCAGGTTGTAAAATAATTGTCATGATAATTCAAGGAAACAAAGTCAGGAAATTTTTAACCATCGAAGAAAACATTTATTTTACGTGCATTATGTTTACCGATCCACTGTTTAACCGTACAATCAACGAGCATAACGTCGGTAGCAAGTTTTTGTTTATATAAAAAGATTTGCAAACGTTTCACGGGTGTCGTGGTAGATTGTAATTTATTCTTTTATTTGAGATAAATTCATACTTAGACACAGCTTTTGACTGCTGGAATCCACTTCTAAATTCTCACATCGTACATGTATGTCAAATTTCTACAACAGTTGTTTGTTCGAATAGGCCTAGCGGAGAGGGCAGCGAAAAAACGGTGATTGCGTGAATTAATTTCAATTTCAATTTCCCATTTACAGTAGTAACGGTGTATATGCCCCGGAACTGTGAGAAAGGTTTAACGCTGTAGGCCTACTATGGCGACAGAATATTTTGTAAATTCTCTGTATTTGTTGTTATCTTGGCATTTTTTCATACACACGTAAATCCGGGTAAAAACTGTCTGGAACTTGTGGCACGGACGAGTAGTGGCGGAGGTAACAATCATAGGAGTTTCCAGTATTTATAACTTATTACTACCAGGGCCGTCACCCTCTTCCTTTTTCCAGGTTTGAGACTGGCACTTGCTTCTGTTTTAACGTCGCCCTCTTCGTCTATCCAGGTAATTTATTTTATTATTCCAAAGTTTAACTTCGTGTTATGACATCAAAGGCCGTTGACGACAAGACAATTCAGATATATTCAATGTGTGGTTTATAACTCAATTTACTTCAGAAAATTTCTTACGCAAGAATTTTGGATTATTCCGGACACATGACGCCAGGGCTCAAAACCCGTCGCTTGTCGCTTCTTAGATATTGAGCTAGAAGCCGAAATAGGCGAGAGGGGTAAAAAAAATATTGAACATTTTTCAATTCACCTGTTGCCGATGAATTTTCCATAATTTCCAATGTAGCAATCAGATTTTGATGCCGTTTGTTTTATTCAATATAGGATATAACCCTTTATTGCTCAGCAAAATTGTAGTACAATCAAGTAATTGTTGATGAGGACTTTGATGACACGAATATTCCTAAATTTTTATTCGATTTTATCACTATAAATTACTGAAAGAATCAAACGAGCATAACTTCAGTTAGCAAAAAGATATTTTCATTCTGTAAAAAGTATTTTGAAGCAGATTAATTGTAGAAAATGACTAAATTAAAAGGTCAGAAACCGACGTGTGACGGGTTTTGAACCCTGGCGTGTCAGTCTGGTTTGATTTGGATGGCAATGACTTATATAGCGGCTTCATATTCCAATATAAAGTAAAGTGGGGCGTGGTGGCTCAGTGGTAAGTTCGGCGCCTTGTGACCGGAGGGTTGCAGGTTCGAATCCCACTCTAGCCGCTGCGTACGGACCTTGGGCAAGTCCTTCACTCGCGATTGCTCGTGGCGCTTCGGCGTGAAAATTCCGGCACAGTATCAAATGCTGTTGTCGGGAGCGCCTCTGAGTAGTAGTTGACTTCGAGAGGCGCTATAGAAATATCCGGAATAAATAAAATAAATAAATATAGGTGTTATAATGTCTTTAATGTCTTAACGCGGTCTGTAAATACTGAGCCCTATGAAAATAGATTATCCCTCATTTCACACACATTTTAAGGTTAATTTTTTTTATTTACAACGAATGTGACCTCCTCGGGTTTTGCACAACCTTTTCTCTTCTCATTATCGGGGTTTAAACTCAAGGGCGTAAACTTTTAAACATTCTTCCTTCCCTTCCCTCCTCCACCCCTTCCCTTCCCCTATATCCGAAGTTAGTATGCTTTGTCAGCCAGTTTAAGGTCAATCGTAGAAAACGAGGTACACACAACCTGTTTCTTTTAAACATCATCAGATAATAGGGCCAGACAATAGGCTGGCCCATCTCTGTGGACGTCCTCGGTACTGCATGGAACCCTTGCTGGGCTCTCTCTCTCTCTCTCTCTCTCTCTCTCTCTCTCTCTCTCTCTCTCTCTCTCTCTCTCTCTCTCTCTCTCTCTCTCTCTCTCTCTCTCTCTCTCTCTCTCTCTCTCTCTCTCTCTCTCTCTCTCTCTCTCTCTCTCTCTCTCTCTCTCACTCATTCTTTTCTGTTTTCTGTTTTCGCGAGGCTCACACAGTCTCAATAGTTTGTACTGTGAGAGGGGCTTTATAAATACCCAGATATCATACCATACCAATGTATTACTCAGCTACTGGGTTCGATTAGTTTAACGACACCATATGACAACAAACGGCATTTGCCGTCGACACAAATTATTCTGAACAGTTGTCACCGTTCGTATCAGACAATAGCATTTTATTAACCAGCAATTTTATTTTTATTGTTCCATAGTTTAACATCGTCTTATGCAATCAAAGTCCGTTGAAGAAAATTCATTGACATCATTCGCCTTTGATGCCAAAAAATAT
>OY744605.1:84706020-84771020 GCA_963556255.1 Allolobophora icterica | reverse complement strand
ACTGGGGTGGCGTGATGGTTGAATAGTAACACGCTGGCACGAAGATCAGAAGGACGCGGGTTCGATACCCGCTAGCCCCACAAGGTCAACTCAGCCTTCATTCCCTAAATGGCAATAATAAATGAGCAGTAGTACTGTAGATGGGAGCCTTACATGGCCGCCGTACAGTTAAATTCGACTACTGTTAAACTTGTTAACGTCCGTTACTACTATATCGCCTTAGACACCTTTAAAACGTTGCTAACTGATGCTATATCACCATGGTACACAGCGGATATTTCTATAGCGCCTCCGCAAGTCTACTACTACTCAGAGGCGCTCCCGACTACATCATTTGATACTGTGTCGGAGTTTTCACGCCGAAGCGCCACGAGCAATCGTGAAGGAATTGCCCAAGGTCCGTACGCAGAAGCTAGAGTGGGATTGCAGAAGCTAGAGTGGGATTCGAACCTGCAACCCTCCGGTCACAAGGCGCCGAACTTACCACTGAGCCACCACGCCCCACTACTAACTACTACTACTACTACTTCGACGACTACTACTACTACTCCGCGCGCAAGATCACAAAAAAAGTGAATCAGAGTAAGGACATTATGCAAATGGTTTGGATTGATCCCAACAGTTTAACGATGTCGTGTGGCATCAAAGGTTGTTCACGTAGATAGAAAACAGTTTGTATTGTTTTAACGTTCTTGATTCAGAACTTATTACCATGTGCCAATGAGATATTTATATACCTTTGGTAGTATGCGTTTTAAAGGTGTCCGAAAGTCATTCTCTTAAATTATTAATATTCAATGCCAATTGAACTTAGAGCACATATGTATATATACGCGTTTTTCGGCTAAGATTTCCCACCACCGCTACCCGTGTGAATGGGTGAAACGACTGTGCTAGGTCGAGATTCAATTCTCCGAAATTAGCTACTATCGGTAAGCGAAGCGGCGTCCTCGCTCACAGAGGTGCTTGCGACGCACGCTCTAACCAGCGTAGCTAACCGACCCAGTTATATCATCTACTGGTAAATCATCCTGATTATGAAACAAAACACAATCAAGCAGTCGCTAGTTGCTGCTAGTATAGCAGCCGAAAAATGTCGTTTTAAGGCAAACTTATCTCAGTCGTAATATAAAATTACCCCGCAGTTGGACACCTTTTATACTAGATTGAACCATGCAATATATCTCTTTACAGCGTGCAATGTCCAGATATATACAGGTAACAGTCATAATGCATAATGTTTTATAATTATTTATGCAAAATACTGTTTAGAATGTCTTATCACAGTTCATGTATAATTGACATTATTAGCTGTATTATCTTATGACTTATGTTGTTACACAATGAACACTAATGACATTGTAAAGTTCAGTTTTGACACCTTTAAATGGTATCTTACACATGTTATAACTTTATTCTACTGCACTCTATATGATCTAAATAATCGTTAACGGCCTTTGATGTCATAGGACGACGTTAAACTGTAGAATAATAATAATAATTATGCGTTATGCCATTAAACCGGCTAAACTTTTCTAAATAATTACACACCTGTTTTAAGTGTTATGTTCGTCCTATAAGAGAAAGCAGACGCTTGTTCGTGTATTGTGTAGATTTTGGTCTTGTGGCAAACGAAAGGTGAGAACTGTTGAAAGTAATTTCTGTCGACGTCAACGGGTTTTGCCGCCATAAGATGTAGTTAAACTCTGTATCCACCCATCCAGATGATTTCTTCAAGATTTCAGCCCCACTTGAGCCCAATAATCAGCCCATCTATAATGCGTATTTTGACCGTACACTGTCGATGAGAAGATCAGACGACGAGGGAGAGGTATATGGTCACCCGTCCTTACATGCCGAGGCTAAGAAAAATGAGGTTGTTTATAATCATGTAATACAGTAGCGGCTACCTCTGAGGTTAGCTCAAAGTACTGCTCTTAGTCATTTACAATAGCTGTTATAATTACAATTACGACAACATAAATTATAATTATAGTATTTTAGTACCGTGGTTACTTTACTATGTCAACATTCAGCACAGGCCTTTGACTCCAACCTTACGTTCTTAAACCCCTAGACAAAGTAGAATGAATAATTATAACAATTCAATTTTACATATACATATTGTTCTTTTGAACAGTTTTCAAGGTGTCTAATTCAGTTTCGCATTATTTACAGTTTGGCGACATAATGTGGCTGCCAGAGTCGTTCACGTCAGCCTTTTCAAACCTCTTTCAGCTAAGGATACAGGTATTAGTTAGTAAGTTATCGTTTAACGACGCTGTGTCATAGCGAAGTTGATTAGCGTCGCCCTACTCATCACATCGAGCTTTGGGACTGGCACCATCTGAGGAGCGGCAGTGGCGGAGTTACAACCTGGTTAACTCGTGATAAAACAGGCGTCCTCACCTCAGCATTAGAGTAAGGCTTTAGAAACTTTGAGCTTACGATTATGCCCCTACACGATAGAAGACTTATGCTCGTACAGTACATGTTCGTTATTTCATTTCAACATATTGTATATGTAGGCCTACTATACACAGAAGAAGCGTGGGCTAGTGACATTCTTGTCTTGACTTTTTCATATAGGCATATCCACCACGTTTCAAAAATTGTTGTTATGTTAATTCAAAGAAACAAAGTTAGAAAATGGTAAACAAACAATAATAAAACATTTATTTTACGTGCATTTGTTTACCGGTTCACTGTTTACCTTAATGCGGAATAATATATGGAGATCAACTTAAATAACGGCGGTGGCAAGTTTTCATTTATATATAATGAAGTGTAAACGTTTAACGGGTGTCTGTAAAATGCATTTTATAATTATTCTTTTATTTGAGATTAATTCGTCCTTGGAGAGAGTTTTTTACTGCTGGAATCCACTTTCTAAATTTTCACATCATATGTCAAATTTCTGTAACAGCAACTGTTGATTCGAATAAGTAGCGAACAAAAGGTGATTGGGTGAATTACTTTAAACAGTTTAACGACGTCTTGTAGAATCACAGGCTGTTAACGTTGACAGGAAAGAATAATTTCCTACAGTTTTCACCGTAGATTATGCAACGATTAAGTTAAGTAGAATGACTATATGATTTATTAATCTAGGTGACTGTATAACACGGAATATAAGATTAACTACTGCTACTACTACTACTACTACTACTACTACTACTACTACTACTACTACTACTACTACTACTACAACTACTACAACTACTACTACTACTACTACTACTACTACTACTACTACTACTACTACTACTACTACTATCACTACTACTACTACTATCACTACTACTACTGCTGCTGCTACTACTACTACTGCTACTACTTCTGCTACTACTACTACTACTACTACTACTACTACTACTACTACTACTACTACTACTACTACTACTACTACTACAACAACAACTACTACTACTACTAGAACAACAGCAACAACAACTACTAATACTAGTACTTCTATTACTACTACTCTGCTACTATTACTCCGCTGCCAGATCACACACAAATGCGAATCGGAGTTAGGACTTTATGCAAATGATTTCGATGAATTCCAACAGCTAAATGATGTCGTGTGGCATCTACTTGAAGCAGTTTGTATAGTGTGAGGTGCCTTTATAGCTTCGGTAATAAACTTTATTTTGTCAAAAAGGGAGATAAGCGTATATCGTAATCTCCAAACTTCTAAAGCGCCATTCGAAGGCCAAGCGCAGGACACCAGCCTATTCACGAGAGCTACGTCAAATCAGATGGGTTTTCCAGAGAGTAGTCCAGAGGAAGACCGAATCCGGTTACCGGGGGAGGTTAGAACAAGAAAGAAGGCAGGGCAGCTATTAAGGCGGGTGTCCTTTAGGGTGAGAATAATTGGAAGGCAGAGGATCAGGCGAGTCAAGAATTAAATATGAAAAGATTTCAGTTGACATCTGGTACCAAATTGTTATGCTATTTCGACTTCAACTGCCTTGGTAGTCGCAAGCTATCACCGTATCATTCCGAATGGTATAACTCTCTTTAGACACCTTTAACAAGTTGCTAATCGAAGCTACATATATGTATTATTGCGTTCAATTGTTGGGTATTTTCTATCCGTTCCACGATATGATGATAATAACGGTGATGAAGGTTAATAAATAAACGCTCTTAAATTTCAGAATTGAATAAGAATCTAACTTTATAGTTGTACTTATAATTATAAATAGAATTATATGTATTGTTCATTTATGGCCGAAGTTGTTTTCCTTACTTTAACATTTCTTGAGCGGAACAACTGCTCCGGAATATTGTTTAATTGCATCAAACCATTTTATCACGATATGAGTATCAGAGACAGTGTCAGATGACATTGTATAACTTTATGTCGTTAAACAATGAATATTAGCGATTTTGTAAGGTTCTGTTTTGACACCTTTTAATGGTGTCTTTCAGATGTTATAAGCTTCTCGTGTTTATTGACGGAGCTCCGCCACTGCTCTTAGTCTGGAAGTTCCAGTCCCAATCTGGATAAAGGAGGAGGGCGACGCTAAATGATCTTTGTCATTACACAGTGCCGTTAAATTGAAACTACTACATTCATTGACAGACTCCGTCGCCACTCGTACATTTGCAGTGCCCGGCCCAAGCCTGGATAAAGGAGGAGGGCGACGCTAATCCTCTTTCTAATAATATTAGAGATTTTAGTGCCATAGTTCGTTAACAGTCGAAGGGAAATCGATGCAACGATTCAGAAGCACAGCGTCGTTAAACAGCAATTAACATTCATTGACATTTCCGAATTGTCGTCACCGGCTTCGATATCGTAAGACGTCGTTAAACTTTAGAATAATAATAATAATAAAATTCATGAGCAATACAATGTGTAGCCAAACGATGTTCTACGATAAGGTTAAAAAGTAACAGATTGTGGAACAGAATTATTAATTAGTAACTTCTATTGCGCCGGTGTCTAATGCACAAGGCATCAACCGATGGCACACTTAAACCAAGCCGTAATCAAGTCCAAATCCAGAAGGTCAGTCCGTAAGACAGAGAGGCAGCCTATGGTGGATAAGCAGTTTGAAAGAGGTAAGTTTTAAGTTGAGAACGAAATGACAAAAAGCGACTGAGCAGAGCGAACAGACACAGGAAGAGAGTTCCAAAAAGTGGGTCCAGCTCCCGAAAAAGCTCGTTCACCAAGAACAGTTCTGGACTTAGGTATAACCAGACAAAGATAATCAGATGACCTTGTTGAATAATGATAAATCTGGGGAGTAAGAAATGATTTTAAGTATTGTGGCTGGCCAGAATTCAAAGTTTTATAAACGATGAGCCCCAATTTGAAAACGATTCTCTGCTGAACAGGAAGCCAATGCAAGGATTTAAGAACAGGGGTAATATGTTGATATTTTGATGTATTAGTTATGGCTCTAGCCAAAGAGTTCTGCACTCTCTACAGCTTCAGGATGTTTGCCTTATTGATACCAGTAAGAAGCGAATTACAGTAATCTAAGCGACTGGAAACCAATGCATTTGCCAGAGATAACCTTGCAGACATGGGCACATAACGCCTAATTCTGCGTATATCACGAATGAACATATATGATCAATCAATCAATTAACTAGACATTTATATAGCGCGCTCTTCAAGGCAACTATTCATAGGCGCTCGATGACTTACATATATTGTTAACATGGCCAGTGAGAGACATGGTAGAATTGAAAACGACGCCTAAATTACGAGCAGCATCAGCCAGCTCAACAATGGAGTCACCAAGTTTCAATGACTTAAGTTGATCAAATTTCTTAAGTTGCTGTGGAGTGCCTAGTAGCAGAAATTCAGTCTTTGATGGGTTAAGGAGGAGTTTATTGGCTGCCATCCAAGACTGTACCTCGTCAAAGACAGCAGATAACAGCTGCACAGAATGTAAACACGTACTTTATTATCTTACGATTGACCTTAAACTGACTGACAAAGCATCCTTATGTCGTATATATAGGAGAGGGATGAAGGAGGGAGAGTGAAGGAAGAATGGAAGCAGAGAAGGAAGGAAAAGAACGAGGAAGGGAAGGAATTGGTTATAACACTTTGTTTTGCAAAGTTACGCCCTTGAGCTAAAATCCCGACAGGGCGAAAGAGAAAGACGGAGGTGTGTGCTTCCAGGGGAGACGCAGCCAAGACAATGCCTTATAGTGAGAATGAAGAGATTGTGCGAAACCCAATTACGTCACGTAGGTGGTAAATAAATAAATTAACCTACAAAAATTAATGTGCGTGAAACGAGAGACAACGCGTAACTCTTTTCATAGGGCTAATATTTACTAACAGCGTTCAGAGTCGTTGACTAAAGAATTGAAACACCTTTGCATTGCACAATGAATATACCATATAAATGAATGCCATCCAAAATTAATTGTATCGGCAATAATCCAAATTTCAAGAGAGAAATTTTCTGTAGAAAACTGAGTTGGAAACCACAGATTCATTATAATAATTATTGAAAAATGTAAATAAAAGGTTAAACCGTATAAGAGACATGAGTGGCTATAGGGCTTTGTAAACAAAACTTTCATAACCGTATTTAGAGCAGTTGTAGAGTCTTTTTTAGATTATGGTTATGTTGCTTATTCTTCAGCTCAAGTAATATCTAGTCATTTCTTCGGCGCATACTTTATCATGGACTCCAAAAGCCTTAGCATCACGCAATATAAGATTACTAATATTACTCGTTTTTAGACACCTTTTGTTAGCTTTACAACGTTTTTATAAATTCGAGGGCTATGCCAAAGGCCAAGTCTTACCGGTATTCGGTTTCTTACATTTATAGAACCATGGCAACTCTTAGAAAAGGTGTGTAAGAGACTGCTCCTCATCATCGTACATTACAATGTTTACAACTTATAATTATTTATAATGCGCTTTAGTAAATAGCGTCTTAAAGGACGCGTTACAATACAGTAATTACTAAGGGAGTATATGAGTTTAGTTTTTAAAATATTTATTGAGGTGGATCTTGACACTGATTCTGGCAGAGAGTTCCATTCAGCTGGACCAGCCACCTCAAACATCCCATTTCCAAATTCAAAATTGGATCATTTGAATATAAAGTCTCCTTTTGACGCCGAACATAAACCTCACCTTGGTCCAAGGGCTGCACATGGTGTAACTAGAGATGACAAGTAAGGTGGGAGCTGAACCTGACGTAATCTTAAACATCAGGAGACAGATTTTGAAGGATATTCGAACGTGGATAGGTAACCAATGAAGTTGTCAAAGAGAATGAGTGATTTGGTCTCTAGAGCCGCGGTTTTTAACTAGACGAGCTGCGGTGTGGATGACAGAGGTAAGCGGTGCAATGATAGATTTTGATAGCCCAGAAAGCATCGAATTACAGTAGTCAATCCTGGACATTACAAGTGAATGGACAAGCAAGCGAAGGCAGTGTTCATTTGAACAGCGTTTGATTTGGCGAATTCGACGGAGATGAAAAGCGTGTTTATAAATGGAAATATAAGCATGCATAGAATGTGGCAATCATCTCTTAATCTCAAGTTGGATTTCGGGGTAGAAAAAGCTATTTGGCTTCAACAAATGGGAAAATTAGCTTCATCTCTGACTTTGGTAGTGTGAACTTACAGCACATAAATGTACGTATATGTACTCGTTTTTCGGGTGAGATTTCCCACCACCGCTGCCATGTGAATGGTGAAACGACTGTGCTAGGTCGAGATTCAAATCTTCGAAATTAGCCATTGTTGGTAAGCGAGGCGGCATCGTCACGCGCAGAGGCGCATGCGACGCACGCACTAACCAGCGCAGCTATCCGAACGAACCATCTCCTGGTTAATCATCATTATGACACAGAACCCAATCAAAGAATCACTAGTGCCTGTTAGTACAGCAGCCGCAAGATGTCGGTAAAGGGCAAACAAATCTCAATCATAATATAAAATTACTCCGCAATTGAACACCTTTTATTCAGGACTAATCAATGTGATATATTTCACAAACCGCACATGATATGCAGATCGGTTTAATATAATGCTGAAAACGTAACAGTTTGTTCTTTGACTAGTGAGTAGCTCATTGAACATCAGAAAACTAAAAAGATATTAAATATTATTTTCGTGAAAAATTCATCTCATCTCGCCGTTTTCTACCATTTCAAATCAAAATTACCCCGCAATTGGACACCTTTTAAACAGCACTAATCCATTGAATATATTTCTTAACTGCGTAAAATTGCGAATGACTGTGTTTATGAAGATAAGGAAATGATTCTGAAACGTAATAGAGAATGTTCTTTGACGAATAACTCATTCAACATCAGATATATAAAAAATAGCAATTATTGCTATTTTCCTGAACATTCTGCTTGAAATCTTCATAAACTCGCCTTCCCTTTCATTTTAAATCTGACTTTGATCTGCATACTTTTGTTGCATCGTATGTTTTTCTCTGACTTTGAGCGCCATGTAGCCTACTGATGCCTTCAGCATTTTTGCAGTGACGCAATAGGCGTTTACTCATTATTGTTATTATTATTGTATATTTTTCCTACTATTACTACTGTTGTTGATGTTATTATTACCGTTGTTATCATTATTTTTTTTTATTATTACTACTACTACTACTACTACTACTACTACTACTACTACTACTACTACTACTACTACTACTACTACTACTACAACTACTACTACTACTACTACTACTACTACTACTACTACTGCTACAATTACTACTACTACTGCTATTTTTTAATATAATTGTTCTTTTTGTTGTTGTGGCTGTTGTTGTTGTTGTTGGTAAATGTAATCCTTTAGGAGTTGTTAGGTGGTAAATGTGCCAAACGAGGTCTCGTTCTGCACAACATCAGTTCGTTTATATCCCTTGTCTTCCATACTCTAACCCTCTTCCTCCATCTCCTTCTCTCTTCTTTTTATTATTTTCCTTCCTCCTCCATCCTTCCCTCCCTCCGCTTCCATTCTCCCTTCGTCCTCTCACTCCTCTGTCTTCATGACCGACATATCAGCTTCTAACAACGACTGGCAATCGAATGATGAGTCTGAAGTTCATCTGCAGACATGACAACATCCTCATTCTCCTCCTCGTGTTCATTTCCTCCTCCTCCTCTTCCTCTTCCTTCGCCTGTTCCCACTACTTTTCATTCACGCACCATTTCTTTTAAGCACAATGAGAGCAAGGCAGATAGACAAATTGACAGACAGATAGACAGACACACAGACAGATAGACAGACATACAGATGAACACAAAGAAAGACAGACAGACATATATACAGACATACATAATGATAGATAGACAGATGGACAAATAGACAGACATACAAAAGGACAGATGAACAGACAGACAGAAAGACAGACAGATAGATATACAGACAAATTTAAAGATAGACAGACAGATGGACAGACAGACAGGCAGACAGAATAAAATGGTTGCATCATGTTCTCCCTCTTTTCATCCTATCTTTCTTCATTCATCTATTCATTCATTTCTTATTTGTTTTCTTACTTCACTGAACCATTCATTCTTTCTTTCTTCCCAAATTTCTCGATTCGTTCAGTCACTCAATCATTCATATATTTTATCCATATTCATCTCTCTCTGCCTCCCACTTTCCCATCCTTCCCTCCTTCCTGCATTCCCGTGCTCGTATTCCTTCTTCTATGCTTCATGCGTTCCTTCCTTTTCCTTTCCTTGCTTCCATCTTTTCTTTTTCCCTTCATTTATTCTTTCCTTCTTTCCCTTCTCCATTCCTTCATGCATTCGTTCTTTCCCATCGTCAATCCCTCTTTCCTTTCTTTTTCCTTCAGTCCCTCTCTTTTTCATTCGATTCTTCCTTTATTCATTCCTTCCTTCCTTTATTCCGTCCTTCCCTCCTAATTCCGTCCTTCCATCCTTCGTTCCTTTATTCCTTCCATCCATCTATTACGAATAATAACTATAATTAACTGACATTTCTGTCATTCGATCGTTTGCATTTCTCGTATTCTCTTTTTCTCATAATTGATGATTATTCTCTTAAAATCCGAGAGAAAAGAGAAAGAAAAAGCCCGTCTGCCATCCACGGAACGAGGCGGGTAAGTAAGTAAACAGATGGTGTTAATATAGCGCCAAGCGAAGATCGGATAAACGACGAATTTGGTCGATCGTCCTGTTTGCCAACGGAAGCCAACGGCGACGACGTCTCCGTTGGCGACGATAGGAGGAGCCACAGAAGTCATGAATGAAAGAGAGAATAAAAAAATGAATGGATGAATGAATGAATGAAAAAATGGAACGTATGAACGAATTAATTAATTTATTAATTAATTTAAAAAGTGAATAAGTGAAATATAGAATGAATGGGTAAATAAGTGAAGAAATGGATGAATGAATGAATTAGTTAATTAATTAATGGATATTAGAGTAAATGAATGAATGAATTTTTAATTAATAAAATTAAATATGAAATAGTCAAATAATGAATGAATAAATAAAGAAATGAAGAATGGATGTATGAATGAATTGGATGATTACTTAATCAGTGGATAATGCAGTTAATTAATTAATTAACTTATTAATTTGTTTATTTATTTATTAATAATGAAAAGATGAATAAATGAAATATGGAATGAATGACTGAGTAAAGAAATGAATAAATGGATGAATTAATGAATTAATTGATAAAGAAAAGAACGATTAAATGATTGAAATGAAAAATGGAACGCATTCAGATATAACATGAAATGCGTGAAATGCAATACGAATCGTTGATTATTGTAACCAGAAACATTTTACCACAAGGCAACAGATAAATAAGACATTTTGGGTTTTGGATATCTCCTATTTCGTGTAACGGATCGCAGTTTCCCATTCTTAGAGTCAAGAGTTCATGGTCGGGATTGAAGCTAACGCTGGCATATCGCATTTTCTCAGTGTAATTGTACCAATTCTAATCATGGAGTTGGATATGCCATTTGGAACATTTGTCCCTGAAATCCAAACTGGTCCGTCGAACATTTTAACTTTACATGTAAGTCGCTAACGCTTGCATATCGGAACGGTGAGAACTGCTCAGAAATAATGCACACCTCTTTTGTAGGGTATTTGCCCTATAAGGGAAAGCTTAAGCGTAGTGGTTCTGTATTTAGAGATACAATGGTCTTATGCAATGCGAACGGTTAGAAATGTTCAGAAATAATACACACCTCTATTGAGGATGATATTCGTCTTATAAGAGAAAGCAGATATGAACCAAATGCACTAAAAGTTATTTCAGCTTTAGCAGTATACAGTCAATGGTGGGAGTGGTCGGTTTCTTTAAGAACTTGTTGATACTACTATACTCTGTTTTGTTTCGTAGTTTTTTAAACATGTTTTGTAGACTCGCCATGTTTTACTAGTGCCGACCTGTTTACGCCAATCAGTGTTTTGGAACAAACGTTACAACTTGCTGCACATTTACCTCCTCGCTTTGGTTTAAGTCAAATTTTAAATTCACCCATATTTTAAGCCATTCCTCGTTGAATGGTTGTGTATAGGCCTACCATACGTTTGCTTTATTACGCGGCTCGGTGCTAGCTGGGGTGTCTATCCCCCCTCCCCAAGTCATTGGAGCAACTTCCCCTTTCCCCTCTTCTTCCCCTTCCTCCCCTCCCCCAATGGTGGCACACACACTGACAGGTCTTCCCCCCCCCCCGTATTTCTTGGATGGAGCATAATTATTTGCTCCAAGGTTTCTATGGTGTAGACGCCCCTGGGTGCTAGTGTCGCCAGACTCAGTCAGAATCAGACGATGCCATGACAAATTCCGGTTTAAAACTGTTTACATTACGACTTTACGACGATTTGTGCAGATTTAGTCATTTTCCTTTAATAGCCTAATTACGTAAAAACTTAGAATTTCGGAATTGTCGGTAAAATGTATGGATTACGGAATTTACGGAATCTACGGATGCAGAATGACGTCATGTTATTCACAAGATAAGTAGGAGCAGGGCACAGAAGTAAATGACCGGTAGCCATAGACACAATGGCCAACGAGTCACTAAACGACAAGTGCTTTTTGTTATAATTCCATACGAAATTTTAATATTACATTATGACTGTAGACCTTAGTGAAAATCCCCAGATGGCTATGGAAAATCCCCAGATCCCAAGTCGATCCGCCAAATCCCAAGATCTTGGGAAAAATCCCAAGGAGTGGAGGCACTGCATACGAATGGTGAGAAATGTTGAAAATAAGATGTCGTTAAAATCTGGATCCATTCATCCAGACATTTTCTTGAAGCCTTTAAGCTCCACCACTTGCGCCCCATAATCAACGCAGCTATAATGCGTATTTTGACCGTATTTTGACCGTACACTGTCGGTGAGAAGATCAGACGACGAGGAGAGGTATATGCCGAGGCTAAGAAAATGAAGTTGCTTAAACTTCATACAGTAGCGGCTACCTCTGAGGTGAGGTCAAAGTACTTCTCTTAGTCATTTACAATAGCTTCTATAATTGCGATTAGTCCCAAGCACTCATTCCGCCACATTTTATTCAAATCTCAAGACTACTCTTCAGCCGGGGTTGGGTCGGGAGTGCTTCTGAGTAGATAACCTTGAGGAGACGCTATATAAATACTCCATATGAATGAATGAATGAATGAATGAATGAATGAATGAATGAATGAATGAATGAATGAATGAATGAATGATTATAGTATTTTAGTAGCGTGGTTACAATATAAACAGTCAGCACACGGCCTTTGACGCCGACCTTACATTTTTAAACCATTAGATCTGTACAAGGTACCATTAAATGACATTCAATTTTACATGAATATATTTGTTCCTTGCTGCAGTTTTCAAGGTGTCTAATTCAGTTTCGCATTATTTACAGTTTGGCGACATTATGTGGCTGCAAGGGTCGTTAACGTCGACCTCATCAAATCTCTTTTTTTTAGCTAAGGTTAGGCCTATAGGTACTGGTTAGTAAGTTATTGTTTAACGACGCTGTGAGATAGCGAAGTTGATTAGCGTCGCCCTACTCATCCCAACCAGGATTGGGACTGGCACCATCCGAATAGGGGCAGGGATGGAGTTACAACCTTGGTTAACTCTTGATAAAGCAGGCGCTTTAGAGCTTTAGAATAGCGCTTTATAAATTCGGAGTTCACGATTACGCCCCTGCATGATAGAGAAGGCTTACGATCGTACAGTAGGCCTACAGGCTGTTATTTCATTTAACACATTGTAGGCCTATTTGTTCTATACACAGAAGAAGCATGGGCCGGTGACATGCTTGTCTTTACTTTGTTCCTATCAGCTTATCTACCAAGTAGTAAAATAATTGTGATGTTAATTCAAAAGAACAAATTTAGAAAATGGTAACCAAACAATAATAAAACATTTACTTTACGTGTATATGTTTACCGCTCAACGATTTACCCTAACACAACAGAAGTCAAGACCAACTGGAATAACGGAGATGGCAAGTTTTTTATATATACAATGAAATGTCCACGTTTTACGGGTGTCTCAGTAACAACTATATTTTATTACTATTCTTTAATTTGAGGTTAATTCGTACTTGGAGACAGCTTTTGGCTGTTGGAATCCACCTTCTAAATTCTCACATCGTAGGCCTATGTCAAATTTCTATGACAGCTGTTTGTTCGAATTAAAACTAAACGGTGATTGGATGAATTAATTACAACAGCTTAACGACATCTTATGGCTTCAACGGCTGTTAACGTTGACAGGAAAGTATTTACTACAGTTTTCACCGTAGACTATACAACGATTACGTTGAGTGGAATGAATTTATGATTTATAAATCTAGGTAACTGTTTAACATGGAATATAAGATCAAAACCTAGAAACTTCGAAGATTTTTCGGATAAATTCAAAATGAAGTTTTTATATAGGATTGTCTGAACCAGTGATGGGCAATAGTTAACTAAAAAGTTGCTAACTTTTAGTTTAACTAAAAAATTTTAGTTGAGGAAGAAGTTTAACTAAAAAAATAGTTTAGTTAAAACCATAGTTAACTAAAAAATTTTAGTTGCTAACTAAAAGGTTTAACTAAAAAAATCAGCAATATGCAACTATTTTTCCACAGTGAACATTGAACATTGTCAGCATAAAAAATTTTAACACTGCATGGTTTTAGCGTTAACAGCCTGTGTTTTCAAATTCTTACACTACTTACAGTACACATGTAACTGTATGCCAGAACAGTACACATTGCATCGTTTTAAGGTGAAATTGTCATTGACGCTTTGCATCATTACAGTTCACTTAACGTCTTTTATTGTGAAAATGTTTGTCGTAAAAAGTTTGAAAAAAGTTTGAAAAAGTTTAACTACTTTGTTTTAGTTTAGTTAACTAATTTCCAAAATCAGTTGCCAACTTTAGTTAAACTATTTTTTTTAGTTGGAAAATAGTTTTAGTTTAACTAAAAAAATTAGTTTAGTGCCCATCACTGGTCTGAACACGTCTTAATGGTGGCTACCCAGTGTAACTTAATTCTGAAGTCCATCCTCAGAATTCGAGTCTAATATTACGCAATGACGTTAAACGTTAGTCTGAATTATTTTTCTGTTTTTGTCTAGAAACATTACCATGTCATAATTTTCATAACTTTGAACATTTTTAAGATAGAAAAACGCGTCCAGGAACTTTTAGCAAATGTTTTATTGCCTCATATATTAATATTGCCTATCCACCACAGAGTGTCTCTCTCTGTCTTAAAGGCTGATCTTGACCTCGTTATGTATTCATAAATTATTGGTGTGCCATAGACTGATGCCTTGCGCATTAAATACTAATTATTATTATGCTCGGTTGATGTCAGTCCCAAGCCAGGATAAAGGAGGAGGGCGACGCTAGTCATCGCTTTATGACACAGTGTTGTTAAAGAGAAACTATGACAGTCGCCAGATGTGATCTGTAAAATTAAGTGGTTCTTGAGACAGTTGGAAAATTTCAAGATTAAGATAAGGAAAAGTAAATCTTAATGAAAGACTTCTTCTTATGACAAAAATAAAAATGGTCTTTGTAATTCATGTAAAGTCACAGTAAACATAAATCATTTATTACTGACTTGTAAAAAAACATATCTATAAAATATTAAGAGATGAGCGTGTCTTATAGAAGAAATTTTCTCAGCCAAATCGAGGAATACACAATTGCAGCGCGGTCGAGGTCTTGAAAGCTGGTCCACTGATGTTCGTTCAGAGGATTTGTATACTGACCCTTCAAGAATTCTTCTCAGAGGCGGTCTCCACCCAGCCCGGACGACAAAGAACAGTCTTTAGGATATTATAGAACGTGTCAGAGGTATCCCTATACATAGCAGTCGCAGCTCCAACGGGAGCTCGTCCCAGACAACACAGAGAGCACAACACGGCATAACAGAGGCGCGTGCAAAAAGAACCAACAGTTCGCCATGCAACGCAGAGCGGAGGGAGTGACGGGGCCACCAATGCCCGAAGTGCATTGAGAGCGGCAGGTAAGCAGCCGCCCTGCCGAGTAAGCACCGCACATCCAAAGGGACAAACCAGAACATAATGATAACTAGTTAGTAGTTTCCATTGTTTAACGATATCTTGTGGCTGCCAGGTTCGTTGAAGTCGACCTTTCTTTACAAAACTGCATCGTCGTTAGTTAGAAATTAATCGTAATCGTAATCTCCAATGTTCTAAAGCGCCACTGTAAAGCTGAGCGCAAAGCACCAGCTTATTAACGAGCGCTGCGACGTATCCGAGGGGTTGTCCAGAGATCGATGTCCGTTGGTGGTCCGAGTCCGGTTGCCAGAGAGACCAGAGAGAGGCAGAGCAGCTGTTACGGAGGGTTTCATTGAGGACGAGATAGCTTGGAAGGCAGAGGATCAGATGGATTAGGATAGGAAAAGATGGATTAGGAGAGGAAAGAATAACCTAGGCCTATCGAGGGTTCAGAGGTCGATTGGCCTGGTCCTGAGATTGGCAAGGTAGAATGACAGATTTCAGTTGAAGTTCTGCTACCGGAGCCGTTTGTATTATGACGTCAACTGCTCGGGGAATTCCAAGATTTCGCTAAAGCGTGGTAACTGCTTTACTCTCTTTACACACCTTTGAAACGCTTTAATCTCACGCTATATGATCGAAAATTGACATTGGCGTTTTATCTCTAGTGAATTTCGGTACTGTTTCTGTCGATATTTCTACAGTTAGAAAGGTCGACGTCAACGGCTATGACGGCCGCAAGATGCCGTTTAACAATTGAAATTGAAATTCACTTAATCGTTTGGGCGAATCCACCGCTTCCTTTTACTTGATTGGTGTCAGTTTGGATCAAGGAGAAGGACAAAGCTGATTCCTATCATTTTAACACAGCGTTGTTAAACTGAAACTACCTGTTAAATTGGCAGTTATGACCGAAGTATCCTTTAAACTATTTTAAGGTCGATGTAAACGACCCTGGCAGCTGTAAAATCTCCCAAACAATGACTAAAACTGTTCGTAATAATGACCTGTCGAGTCAACAAAGTTGTTTGGCCTAGTTTTTAACGACATCTTGTATATACCAAGGCCGTTAGCATCGACTTTCTCCTGTTCCCCAAGCTAGGACTGGCACCACCAGAGTTCGGGCAGTGGTGGCAGAGTTTGGCCTAAGGCATGAAACGCTACTAATACTAATATCAAGTTATTCATTTCTGATGGACCTGCCAAAAAGGCGTAAGAATGGATGGCGAGTTTAACGACATCTTATGGCAATATAGGCCGTTGACGTCGACAGAAATTGTTTTTGAACAGTTCTCACTGATTGTTTGGTAAATGTACTCCGATATCGTCGACAGACCAAAGTAATAAAATAGTTAGCACCTTATTCGAGACAATATAGCTCAGTGGCAGAGCACTGGTCTTAAAAACCGCGCGTCGCGAGTTCGAACCTCTCAGGGGCAGTAACAAGATACTATGTAAAAAGTTACGTGTATTTTAATAGCTATTTAGGAGTTTCTAAAGAGGGTGTTATATTATCCATGGTCTAGCGACAGATTTACAGTAATTTATTAAATTTTTAAATAATAATAATCTGATAGTTAAGTCGTTCAGTTTGTTTTTGCTTGTCTCGAATATTTACCAATTTAGTGTGTACTTTGATTTATTATAGGCCTAATTAATTCTTTATTTGATTTCAACAACCGCTGTCTTTTACAGAATTTCCCTAAGACGTCCCATATTTCAAAGCAGAGGCAGATTAAACAATCCGCTGCCAATAGACCAAGTCTCTAGTACTTGTGTTCCAAGGTTCTAATGTTAACTAATTTTGAAATAATAATACTTACTTATTACCTTCTCCGTCGCAGTTTTAAATTAAATTTAATGTTCAAGTTTTAATTTATATATTATAACGGTTATTTCTTTAAACCCCGTTTTTAAGGATATTATTCGTCCTATTAAATAAGCAGAAGAGCTAATTAATCGTCTGGGATGAACTTGTGACTTAAGTTAACAGATGAAGTTTTAATTTCGAAATTAAATGCGAAATCGCAATTGCCACAGCGTCCAGACGCCCATCGATGACCCGGCGTTTCAAGAAATTATGAATTTGGCCTTGGAGGAGATGACCTTGTTGGGTTCACCAGTGATACGAGGTCAGCTGTGGATAAGGTCATAGATAGAAAGCTAACGACCTTGAAAGAGCAATCAGAAGATTATCTTTACTTTAAACACATTTCGCTCTTGTTCTGCTGAGAAACAGTTTAGGTGTCTATGCCGATTGCCCGGGCTTGGCTCGGTTTGATCACTTGTTGAGAGAATGGCTATCGACCATCTCGAATGTGGACCTTGACGATAACCGTTGGCTCCAGGCTTCTTTGCCGGTGAGAGGTGGTGGTCTGGGAGTTCGTTGTGCACCTACTCTGGAACATGCCGCCTTCCAGGCTTCTGCTACTAGCACAAACGAACTAGAGGCATTCATCTTACCAACATAGTCGGCTGAGATACCATACAAACTTGCGAATTCAGAGCTCAACGCCTGGATAACCCTGACAGGTGTAGAGCCACCAATAGGAGCAGCGACTGATCGGCAAAAAGAGTGGGACCTGCGATGTACAGACAAGGCATGGACAGGCCTACTCGAGTCCTCTAGCGGTCCAGGCGATGCCTGGCATAGGAGGTGACAGTGCGCGACACTTACGACACATCTCTGACGCTCTCTGAGCGGCGGGAGGGTTGAATGGTTACACGTTGGCACGAAGTTTAGAAAGACGCGGGGTTCGTTACGTGCAAGCTCCATAAAGTCTGATTCGGCCTTTTCACTCCCTCTACACCCTAGGGGGCGACTGTAAAATGAGCAGTACAACAGATGGGCCATACAGTTAAATTCGACTCTTGTTAAACTTGTTATCATCTGTTACTACTGTATAATGTAATCTTACTGGGTACTTGTCAGTTTGAATTAATACACGAATATAATTATTACTATCTTACACGAATATAATTATTACTATATTACGGGCTTGGGTCGGGAGCGCCTCTGAGTAGTTGCCTTGAAGGGGCGCTATATAAATTCCGTTGATTGATTGATTGATTGATTGATTGATTGATATCTCACCTATCACATCTCACACAACATAGCGCAGCTATGTCTAAAGAGGTGAAGTACTCCACCATTACCAGCACCCAAACTTTTGTGACGATCGCCTTGGAGACTGGCGGCGCTTTTATGATTAACAAGAGCAGTTCGTTGCACACCTTTTCTAAGCCTTCTAGTGTTTCTATAAATGCTAGAGGCAGAACGTCAATAATGTTCTAGATGTTGTTCGGCTTATTAAATTATCGAAAATTGTAAGGCTTAGAAAAGGTGTGTAAGGGACTGCGTTTCTTCATCATACAATACAATGCAATAAAACTTATAGTTATAACGGGCCTTAAAAAATAGAGGACGCGTTACAATGCAGTAGTTAATTATAGCACTTAGATTTAGAGAATAAATAAGTTATGAGTTTGGTTTTAAAAATATTTATCGAGGTGGATCTTGGCATTGATTCCGGCACAGTTCCATTCAGCTGGACCAGCCACCTCAAGCATCCTATTTCTGAATTGAAGATTCGATCTTATGTCTATGAAGTCTCCTTTTGACGCTGAACGTAAACCTTGCCTTGGTTCAAGGCAGGGCCGGTTTAACCACTAGGCGAATTTTCTGCCACCCCAGAAATGTGCCTAGGGCGGCACATGTCTGGGGGCGAAAGAAAAGCTAAACAAAGACATATTTTTAAACATTGCCGTCGTAGTCGTACGTTTTTGCCACCATTAATTAATTCAGGATCCCAAAGGGAAATCAACCTTTACTTCACCGTTCTTGACATGGCAATACAATCCGTTGAAGAAAGATTCAAGCTGATGCAAGAAATTGGTTCAGTGTTTGATGTTCCCAGTTCACAGAATAAAACAAGAAAGGAAATCATGAAACTTTTATGGCGGTCCACTAGATATTATAAATTTTATTAATTTAAACTTTAGTTACGATCCTCTGTATTCTCGAATAGGGACTACAATGATGGGATCTTGAAATGAACTGATCTAGTCTCTCTTTCTCCTCCAAATCTGAAATCCCATAAATAATAATTAATAATAATTAATAATTAGTTGTCCTGTGTCTTATCTCTATATCCAAGTCCAGCCACTCTTTCTTCAGTCTTGTATAGGTTGATATATTGCGCGTGTCACCATCCTCCGCCTTTGAACCATGCAGAGAGAAACCCAAGCTATCTTTCAACAGCCAACACCTGTTTAACCTTTCAGACCGAGAGAGTATACGGTTTTCAGTATCCATGATTCTCTGGGCAGTCGCCTTAGCTTGCTGACCCTAAGGTCAGGGCTGGCAATGGCCGGCTGTAGGTAGGTTCCATTAGGCCTAGGCCTACTGTGTTATTTCTATTAATAATTCTATAGTGCTTTAACTCTGGGGTTTCTCGTCAACAGCCAGCAGTCTTGCTGTTGCTTTCAAACTCAGAGAGTAAGGTTTTCAGTATCCATGATTCTTTTGGTAGTCATATCATGATTTCCAGGGGGTCACGCGACCCCCATAGACCCATGCTTCGGGCGCCCATGGTGAGAATTGTAGAAAAAGACTGTGGGGTGGGTTAGGCTTAGAAGAGTTTGATACATGTGGTCCCTGATGTGGAGTTGAATATTTTATCTGTATTTTGCAAACTGAGAAAGAAAAAAAATGCAATAGAAAGCTTAACTCCTAAAAGTAATGACATCACAAAATTTATTAGTAGGCTATACAATTTACGTGGTCACAAATCTCACAATAAACCAAAACACTAGGCCTACTTTATTAATAGTAACCCACAAAGTGGACTGTGAAAGAAAGTGCTAAAATATAGCCTAATTATGCACAATATAATCACACTAGCACAACTGAGGTGGTTGGAAACGACCCCCTGTGTTGTGCAATGAAGACTTAACTGTGGGGTCCTAACAGAGACTACGGTGTTCAACCCCGACAAATCTCACCCTGGAGTGCGGGTACGTTATTCTATCCAGATCGATGGATTTCAGTCATGGCCCAAAGAAATCACATAACTAGTAGAGCGGGGTCAAGTCGATAGGAGTAGAAATGATCGATTGGCTAAACCCAACTTGATATGCCGAGGGTAAGAAAATGAAAGCGCTTACACTGTGGCTATCACTGCGGCATAGCAAAATATAGGTAGCCAAATAATAAGCCCTACTACTATTTGCTTTGTCAGATGATTACAATAACCAAACGCAGAGTTTCTATTTAGGCCGAACTGTGTTTTATTGTTAAATATACACCTGTAGGCCTATAGCCTTCATCAATAGGCCTATAGTTTGCATCATGCCAAAAATAGTTTCTATCGACGTCAACGTCTTTTTGCCATAAAATGTCGTTAATCTCTGGATTGCATTAGGTTATTATGTCATTGGAACATTGAGAACTGCGTCAAACAATTATTGCACATCCTTATTTTAAGGATAATTATTTGCCCTTTAAGAAAAGGAGACACGCAGTCCTGTTATATTAGTCTTGTAACGAGAAAATGAGATTGACGTTAATATCATAAGCCTATGAACGGTGAGAACTCTTCAAAATTATTCCACACCTCTTTTAAGGATAATATTTGTCATACAAGGAAAAGGAGACGCACAGTCCTGCAATTAAGTTACAATTAAGATTTAGTAACAAGTCTTGAAATGGGAAAATGAGATTGACGCTAATGTCATAGGCCTATGAACGGTGAGAACTGTTCAAACTAATCTCTGTCGACGTCAGCTGCTTTTGTTGTCATAAAATGTCGTTAAGCTCTGCATCCATTCTATAGGTAATAAAAATGTGATAGTCACTAAGTGGCTATAATATAGGCCCTAATCGCCAAATCATAGTAACATTGTAATTGCGGAAATTAGAGAAGCGTAACGTAAAAGGACGTTAAGCACAAAGCACCAGCTTATTCACGAGTGCTGCGTCAAGTCAAAGGGGATGTCCCACTATGTTGCAACCTCCTCTCAGCGCCAGGAGTGGAGCTCTCTTGAATAAACAAGGCCTGCCGAGTCCAGTTCACTATTTCGTGATCGCGCTCGCCTGCCAGCCTCACGTGTAGGCCTACATCATTCTCGGCGATTTAAGCTGACTCCGACCTCTTGGCATTACTCGTCTCAAGTTCTCCAACCGAGCCATGACCAACACAGCACCACGTCTCTGGAACGATCTCCTCTCCAAGTTCCGCAGATACTCGGTTCCTCCACCATCACCATTGCAAGCCTTCCTCTATCCTCCTCTATCTATCATTCCACTCAAAACTGAAGTCTCACCTTTTCAAATAGGCCTACTCCTACTCTGACTCATCTGATCCTCCGCCTTCCAATTATTCTCTCAGTATACAACCTGCTTAACAGCTGATTTACCTCCTCACTTGGTCTGACCCCCACGGTAACCGGACTCGAATCTCATTTGGACTACTCTTTGGGAAACCCCTCTGATTTGACGCAGCGCTCGTCAATAGGCTTGGCCTTCGAGTGGCGCTTTAGAAGTTTGCGATTACGAGCTAATACTGTGGCTGCTCTGGCACCGAGTCCATATAGGCCCTATTTAACTAGGTCTACTACTCCTACTACTACTACTACTACTACTACTACTACTACTACTACTACTACTACTACTACTACTACTACTACTACTACTACTACTACTACAACTACTACTACTACTACTACTACTACTACTACTACTACTACTACTACTACTACTACTACTACTACTACTACTACTACTACTACTACTACTACTACTACTACTACTACTACTACTACTACTACTACTAATGAGAATACAGTTCCTACCTCTACTACTAACAATGCATGTGCAAGGCGCCTCTATGTAATGACAAAACGCCATTGAAAACTACTTTAGTGCGTTTAATCACCAAATCTTCGTCAAATCAAACAAACTTGTTTCGATCTCGCTCGAAATAAAATCGACTCATTTTAGACACCTTTGAAACGCTTTCAACAAAATATTTATAAGTCATCATCAGCCGTGTTCAATAGCCAAATGGAGGACCATAAGAAATTGTGAGTTAGGTCGACTATTGAAATTGTGAGTTAGGTCGACTATTGCAGTGACAAGACGCAAAATAATACCGAAATGAAATCTTTTGATAGTTATGGTCAAAACTGTACAAATTTTTCCCATCCACTTCAGCGGTCTTTGGTGCCACAAGTCATAGTCAGACGCCAGATATAATATCGTGCGAAGTCCCTTCTAAATCACCTTTGCAGGTGCTTTTTTCCAGTCCCTTAAGCTAGCCCTGAGGCATTCATGGATATGAAGTGTTAGCGATTTCATTTTCTTAGCCTCGGCAAGTCGACATAAGAGGGCGGGTGACCATTCCTCTCCCTCACCGCCTCATCTTCCACCGACAGTGTACGATTAGTATACTCATTACAGCCGAATTGACTATTTTATTCCGGATATTTCTATAGCGCCCCTCGAAGTCTACTACTACTCAGAGGCGCTCCCGACTACAGCATTTGATACTGTGCCGGAATTTTCACGCCGAAGCGCCACGAGCAATCGCAAGTGAAGGACTTGCCCAAGGTCCGTACGCAGCGGCTAGAGTGGGATTCGAACCTGCAACTCTCCGGTCACAAGGCGCCGAACTTACCACTGAGTCACCACGCCCCACGTAGTGGCTCAGTGGTAAGTTCTGCTCCATCTGACTAGGGGGTCAGATGGAGCAGAAATCTCCAACCAAATTTCTGCCCTGGTGGGAATTAGATACCCTTAAAATAGAAACTAAATCCTAAAATTAGAGACTGATTCAATACCGTTTCGGGTGGAGCCAGTCCAAAACCTGGATTAAGGGAAGGTGGTCATAATTATCTTTCTCATGACAGTTTTGTTGAACAGTCACTAACCAACCAATTTTTTTTGTCGACTGTCAATCTAAGATGCGGTGAAGTGTACAGAAATTTTTTCGTATGCAGACGTCAATGGCCTCTACTTGATGCCAAATCTAGGATGTTAAATAATAAATAATGTTATAATTATTATTATTAATATCTTCACAATAAAATTGAAATAATAATAATAATGCTTCTTTCTTTTATAATTAAATAAATATCCGAATACAATATCTGAATACAATTAGCATTTAAGTCCCCGAGATACCATATATTTACCTTGGGGCATAAATATTTTAATAATAATAATAATAATAATAATAATAATAATAATAATAATAATAATAATAATAATAATAATAATAATGAAATAAACCAAAGCATTCAGTTAAACTGAAGTGTGTACATGTATTTAGGAAAACGTACAGACACATGTAACTGGAAAGTTCCACGACACAACGTTACACTTAGCAAACAAGACTAAACGTAAACTGAGCGCAAGCATACATTAAAACACCAGATGGTCAATTTGAAACATTGCCGAATTCGAAGATAAAGAACAGCCGAACATGGCGTCCTCATAAAACCAAGTTAATGTCAATGACTGTGTGCATCTTTAAAGCCATTTGCAACAGCACTATCCAAGTGGGTGGTCTCACGCTGCACCTGGGTGGTCCCTGCGAACACGTGGGTGGTCCGAGAAAAACCACGGTCTTCATCACATGGGTGGTCCAGCGTTGGGTGGGTCGAGGAGCGCTTTCTTTCTTGCCGTCTCCTTGGAAACGTTGTAATGCAGTTTACTCAGCCTCTCCTAGAAAACCATTGGAGGCAAAGGTCATCCAAAGGTCATCATCGTTATAGAAATGCCTTACATTTACTACCTACATTGACTTCCATCATTTATAGCAGTGCTGTCCAACCTTTTTGACACCGCGGGCCGCCGAAACAATTATTCTTGACGCCGAGGGCCGCACCAGTAAACTCAAAAGCAATTGCTAAAATTTATTGAAAATTACTAACTTATTATGGCAATAATCATGTAAAAATCAGTTAATAATAGCATATATGTAGTCCTATGGTATGTGTTATAGTAGTTCAGCGTAAAAAAAGTATATCAATAAACGTTCAAGCACGTTTTTTGTGAGATATTTGGCTTTGAACTGTTCTTGCAATTTCTTATTATTTTCGGTTGGTATTCAGCTTTGGCGGGCCATTTAAAATCAGTCCGCGGGCCGCATGCGGCCCGCAGGCGGGACAGCACTGATTTATAGTGTTATTACATTAACTACCATGACCTCCTACATGGACTATCATCACCGATAATGTTATAACATTGACTTCTCTCGTTGATAATGTTATAACATTGACTTCTCTCGTTGATAATGTTATAACATTGACTTCTCTCGTTGATAATGTTATAACATTGACTTCTCTCGTTGATAATGTTATAACATTGACTTCTCTCGTTGATAATGTTATAACATTGACTTCTCTCGTTGATAATGTTATAACATTGACTTCTCTCGTTGATAATGTTATAACATTGACTTCTCAAGTTGACAATGTTATAACATTGACTTCTCTTGTTGATAATGTTATAACATTCACAACCATCATCTCCTATATTCACTTCCATCATTGATAACGCTATTACATTGACTATCATTATCTGCTAAATCGAGTACTATCATTGGTAATGCTATTACGTTGTCAATCATCATTTCCTACACTGACTATCATTTTTGATAATGTTATTAGAATATTGCCCACAATCACCTCCTACAAGGACTATCATTATTTATAATTTTCGAACATCCAATCCACTCCTGCAAAAACCACCTGTGAACCTTTGGCACGTATGAGATGCCTTCCCTGAAACCACCAAGCACCTCTGACAAGTCTCTCTTGAAGAAGTGCTTTATAAATCTCTCATTACAACTACAATTACTCGTTATGGACCTTCACGCACAATTGCTCAGCGCCCTGAACTGGAGATTTTTCATCAGATTTAAATTAATTAATTAATAAGTCAATATGAATAACATTATCCACAATGGAAGTCGGTGTAGATCATGGTAGGCAACGTTATAACATTATCGACGAGAGGTCATGTTATAACATTGTTGGCATTTGATAAATACATAAATAGATTCATGAATGTATTTCTACCTCAGTCTATTCAACTATTCAACAAGGTCATTTTGATTCTCTTTATCTGGTCATACCTAAATCAAGAACTGTTCTTAGTGGATGAGCTTTTTTGGTTGCTCGACCTGAATTTTGGAATTCCTTCCGTGAACCTGCTCAATCTGCTCAGCTGCTTGTGTCATTTCATTCTCAACTTAAAATTTACCTCTTTCAAATCGATTATCCACCAGTCCTTTGTCTTACAGACTGATCTTCTGGATGTTGACCTGATTACGGCTTGATTTTGTGCGCCATCAGTCGAAGCCTTGTGTATTAGACACCGGCACTATAGAAGTTACTAATTAATAAACATAATTTGCCATTTGACAGTAAACCTGCCAAAGTAATAAAACTACCGAGCCGTCTTATCTCTCTTTCAAAGCAAGCAAAGATACGTGGAGAATATTCAGCAACCTGCGTGTTCTGTAGGATGTTGTTGACGAGCATGACACGTCGACGAGCATTGCTCAGCTTCTTCAGGTAGGGATCAAGGTCTATAGGAATCTGTTGGAGCTCGGAGATTTTCTTCAGATCTACGAAACAAGGACACAACAAACAATCAAACCGAAGAGCAGAGCAGATGGAATAACATTGTAGGACCAAATCTCAGTCTACTCAGACAAGAGGTATCCAAATGTGGGTCCAGTAAGAATGTAAAATTTTAAATTAACCAAGTTTAATAATTAAATATAACTTTAAACATTATGTTTCAACTTCCTCGAGGTCTGATCTACGTCAACTTTAAACTAAAAATTGACTTATAACTGCAACTGCACTGATAATCCATAAATCTAAACTGACCTATTAATTCTGTCACATGCTTTTGCTTAACAAGAGATGGTGTTATGTCCCAAAAATACTGAAGCACCTTTTTCATGTCCATGGTCAATGATAGACCGCCTTTAAAAAGATCAAGTTATAAAGAGCTTATCCTGGGCTCCCTGTCCTGTCAGAATCCGTGCAATAGTAATGCGTGTTATAATGGATCTCTTGCATATCAATGTTTATTTAAACACAATTTGTCTTTTGCGAGAAGTGTTCCCTCAAAAGTTTTATCCTGGATCCCAAAGACATTTTTCTGGATGATGTGTGGCAGATGTCCATTGTTATGGAACCGATCAAGGACCAAGGACCAACCAAGGACCAATGGCTGATCAAGGACCAATAAAGTGCCAAGGATCGATCAAAGACCAAGGACCTATCAAGCACCAAGGACTAATCAAGGACCAGCAACCAATCAAGGACCACGGGCAGATCAATGACTAAGGACCAATCAAGGACCAAGTGTAAGAAATGAAGCCAACGCAGTTACCTTCGGCCAGACTGTCAATGTGTTGCCTCAGATCGGCTTGGCTTTCTCTGCAACAATACAAGCGTAACGTAATTACATTTACAATTGTAAGTGCTCATAAATAGAGCCTCTGCAAGAAAACTCATCAAAAGTGGTCCCGAACTGACTACAAAAGATCACGATCACACACAAAAGTCTTCAAACGCTTGCAAAACAGAGGTAAAGAGAGTAGAAGAAGCTTATGTCGCACACTGCATGGAAGCGTCTTCCAGAATGAGGGGCCAAATGCTGTGACGCTTCCATGTTGCGTTGTGGCAGTACGCAACAGAGGATAACTAGATCACCCTGAGCTGAAGAACCAGATCATGATGACACTAGAATACAAAGCTCTCTAAGGTCAGATATTAATGTAATGTAATGTAATTAGTAATTTCTATTGCACCAGTGTCTAATACACAGGGCATCAACCAATGGCACACCAGAACCCAGAGCTCCGTAATCAGGTCAATATCCAGAGGATCAAATTTGCAAGACAAAGTACAACCGGTGATGGATTGGTTGGCCCTTCCTCCTGGAATGGGCTGCTGCCTAACAACCTGCGACATGAGCCTCTCAGCCTCTCTTTCCCTCTTTTCCGCAAACGCCTGTTTGATCGTGGTTTCATTATGCTAGCTCAGTCTCTTTAAGTGTCGCTATATAAATTTGCAATTACCATTATCAAATGTATGCAGTACCAATGACACTGTCAAAAATAAACCAGAGACAGTAAATATGCTTCAGCAGTGGAAGGGATTTCATGGACCAATCCCCTCGTGTCTGTGTGAGACTGCTAGTGCAGGCATCATTCTAGCATCAGTCATGTTAGCAAGAACCGCGTCTATGGCATTCTTAAAACATTCTGCAGACACATACATACAGAAATGAGCAGCGCAGCACAACACATTGACATGAAAAAACACACAGCACAGCACAATGTCAGAATGTAACAGCACAAAAGACAGTCAATACAACATTAGAGGGTACCCACAAAACCCTTAACAGTTGTTACTCTCTTAACCCCATGCCTCACGACGCATAAAGTAGAGCGCCCAATTCCCATGAGAACAGTCGGTGAGACACTCATTTCCTTCACTCAGCCCTCGAGCCGGCAATGGACGATTCCCAGAGGTGCTGGACATGGGGGCAGTGTATGCATGTACCAGAGCACTTGAATAGCACCCTTTAAGTAACTCACAATGGCGCTCTGGCATGTTTACCTAGGAAACACCAAACAAACGTGTCTGTAAGTCAAGCAGAAAACTTTTCCTGAACTGCTGATATCGCAGTGATATCCCGGTTACTTCCCCGCAAATCCTACTGCTCGATAACAGAACATGTGTGAGCAGACAACTTGCCCAGGGTCATTACATGGAGTTGAACCCGCAACCGCATGATCAGTGACCAAGTGTGTTACTGGCAGACCATCATGTCACCCACGATGTGCGATGGATTACAAAGCTCCCTCTACAAAAACTGATCCACACCACTTTGTTTTCTTACCGAACAGCCATAACCCTTTCGTCGATTTCTTCAATGGCTGGCTTCAGCAATCCCACGATTCCATCGGCCAGTACTTCCTTCGAAGAGAACGATGGCGTCGCATCGGATGCAGCAGACATCTCTGACTGCAGAAACAACCAGTTTTTATTTTAAAGGCCCGCCATCTTGGCCGTGAACGCATTCTGTGTAAATCAATCCAACGCTACACAGAGTATTGTATCTACCAATGCATAGTAAGCTTGTTTTTAGGCTCTTGTATGGTTCCATCGAGCTAGTAACACATTGTGGGGCATGGCACCCAAATGGATAGAGTGATTGACCTGTAATGCACAGAATACGGGTTTGACCCCTCACTCAGGCGGTCACTGTGTGCAGTACCAGCTTCTTCAAAAACGCTGCGTCGTGTTAGAGGGGTTGTCCTAAGATACCAAGAGAGATGCCAAGAGAGATACCAAACAGATACCAAGCAGGAGAAGCGTATCAATTAACGAATGTCATTGTGGTGTAGCCTATGTGCCACAAGTGACCAAATGTAAGCCAAAAGTAAATAGATTTAGCTGTGTGCAAGCTAAAACTAAACGTGAACGAAATGTGCACAACTGCAGGTCCAGAATAATAATAGGCCTACTTTTAATAACACGCTGTGCGCATTGCGATTATCATTGGAGTGTTCCAAACAATTTGACCAAACAAACATTGCAAAGGAAGCTCAACTAAACAAAGTACCACTACTAAGATTCTGCATATTTCCGAACCTTTTAATTCTCCGGAAAAATCAAAACAGACTGTACTAAATGCCCATTCGTTTTACGGATTCACACAACCACCATCGGAATATTTATTCACGTGACCAAATGGCTACCATGTTCCCAAGGATTCTATATTTAGAGGATTGGTTACTCGTGAAAATAACGTTGTACTTCCGGCAGCGGGGAGATCGTGGCGACATCTGTCGTCGCGGGTGTACGAGTCTCGAGAGAGGTAAAGAAGTTTACAGACGCGATGTGATGTTCAGGTATTAATTGCACGAATTCTAGAAAGAAGAATCCCGGATTATCTTTTTTTCAGTTTCCAAAGAACCAAGAAAGGTAAATGATAATAAGTCTATAGATATTGTTTTTAATTACTGTAATTTAAGTAGTCTAAATTGTGGAAACATGCGTTGGGCATTGCGAAGAGATATAGACCCATGTTTACCTGAAGTCAATGGCATCTGACATTAATTCGCAAAAAAGAAACCTGCGTTGTGTTTGCCTTAACTTTCCCAGTAACAAGTTAAAGTAAATGATAAGTAATTTAGGCCTATAAGTAAAAGTTTTAATAAATTTCAGGTAATGTGAACCTTAGAAATATGCACTTTTGCGTCGTATGATAAGGCCTATGGCGCATCTGACATCTTCAAACCACAGAGCAATCGTACAATCAATGTAGTGAAACATTTTGTGGATAACATATTGGGTTGATTTTTACTCCGGTAATGAAATATTTTGCGTTACTTGTCTGTAAGAAAGTTTACTTTGCGATACGTGTTTGGCAGATGCAGGCGGTGGGTGCAGTTATGTCGACGTCAAGATCTAATCAAACGAACTGCTGCGTATCTATCTGTAAGCTGTGGACTGTGCGCCGACCATTTTGAGGAGAGCCATTTCATGGGCTTTTGGATTTCATCATCATCATCATTGTCGTTATCGTTGGTGACTGTTATACCGTCTTAAATAATTAGTGTAGAATATTTATAAACATTTAAAAACAGTGCTTGATTTAAATTTATTACATGTTTGTTACATCTGCCTGCACAGGTAGGCCTACACTTAAGCATTGGTTCTGAACAGTATTCTGTACAAATTTATAACTCAGTTAGTGAAAGCTTTAATTAGGCCCTATACAAACTTTTGTTCCTAATGACTTGTGTGTTTTGCAATGATCTGAAATAGTAATAAGTATTGTGTCTATAGGCCTATTGTATTAAATGTTCTTAGTTGAATAAAGAAACTATAGGCTAAGCACAAAAGGCCTGTACTTATGTGTTGCAAAGAATTTAACAATTTAATCAAGAATTGCAAAAAAGTCGAACTTGTAACTTTATATTAAGTAGTAGAATTCTAAAATAATGGTGTAAAGTAATGCAAATCTTCCAGATCACTATAAAGACCAACATTTCAGTCGATGGAGTGACACTTAATGAACAGTTATCAACAGATCAGTCATTGCTTCACAATCTCAGAAACTATATCATATAAAGACACTGTTTAAGATGCTGGCAAAGTGCAAGAAGTTGAGCAATGCTGAGCATGGTTAGTACTTTGATGGTATCCATTCACAGAATACTATGCTGTATTGGCGAACTCGGCTCTCCATCCACCTGAGTCAGTCAATTAATAACAAAGTGCTTTGGAGATGGTTAAAAAATTAAAATGTAGGGAGCCTATACCATGTTTCTGGATTGCAGTCATAAATACTTCAACCCCAATACTAAGGTTTTTTTTAGAAACGGCCATAAAGACAAGCAATAATGAAGTTAATTTTACCTAAATATATGTTGACAAAACTGTCAAGAGATTGTGCATTCTTCAGTGGTCAGTAAAACTGTAGGCCTACCATGCAGTCATCCAGAGACTGCAAGAACATTTGCTAAATCCCCCTTGTGGAGGACTGTGGTACACGCTGTTGACTCCCAACGTGGACTGCAGCTGGTTTGGTTATATGCAAAGCCTTTAGATCAGAATCAGACTGGGAGCAGAGTTAATAACTGACTAGGCTAGGCCTAAGCCCTGGCTAACACGTTGGGACACTTACCGTCAGATTGTGTAACCGTAGGCCTAATCAACATTCGACACACACACACGTCTAAAGAATTGAGAGTGAGTCCAATTGTGGCATGTTTGCGTACTGCAAAAGTTCTGCAAAATTAGCTTTAAAATTGAATAAAATGTTATATATGTTGTAACAGACAATACAGCATATATTAAATATAATTCCTCTACATAGCAATTGTTTATTAATTAAAAAATAATTATTCGTCGATTTTCTTCGCAGAAAGCGCATTGCATTTGCTATCTAAACACGAAGTTCTACGCCTTTGTCGCTGGAGGCGCCACGCTCCATGGACCAATAACTTGTCCAACGGCCTTACATAAGGAGTTTCCAGTCCTTTGTATAGAGTCCTTGCCATGTTCCCAGAATGCATACGCCACGCAAATCTATTTATAAATCTATCCCTCTATCCAACGACCTCTAGTATCCATCTATCTAAAACATTTATATAGCGACCCTAAAAGGAATCTATAAGCGGGTTCGACATCTCAGTGACCTATTTAGGTCAGCTCGACCTACATAGGTCATTACTACCGGAAGCGCTGTTGTTGCTGCGGTAAACATATATAAGATCAATGATTTAGATGGTTTCAAATGTTGGAATTTGGACTATTTATGTATTAAGAAAATTTTCCGGAATCTGGGATTAACAATTATTCAATGTAGAAAGAAACAACAGTTGGTGGCTTTATGGCATGCCGCATTTAGCCAAAAACTACACTCGGCAGCGCAACAGCCCGATCAGCTGTGATGTCAATGTTGAACAGAGGAATGCGAGTCGACACTCCGGCCTGGTGAGATTATACCCAAGTAGGAGACAGGGAGATGGCTGAAACACTGCTGAAGAAAATGCGACGTTCTGGCCTACTTTCCCCATCCAATCAAGTCGCTTCTGAATTGACAAAGCAGGCAGATAAACGCCTCCTTAAGACAACCATTACAGACCACGGCCATGCTCAGAGACCATTATTTTCCATCTGATCGCAATGTCCCTCATAATCTCCGGCCACGGGCTCATAATTTCACATTAGGGCCTACCTGATAAAAACGACAAAAACTTTATCTCCCGTAAGCTCTATAAAAACACTTGTTAACAATTAACTATTTTAGCACTATACAGTTTTTCTCTTATATGTATAGGCTACCTTATTCTAAAATCCATTAATCTCTTCAGTCTCTTTCATTAACTGATTTCAGTGCATATTTTAATGGATTTCGACTAGTGGGACAAAGTCAGCCAAGACTAGGGGATCTGGGCCGAAGCCCCAGCCGACAATGCATTTTACAGCATTTGCTGCCAAATGGAGCCAATTTTAGCCACTTTATTTTACCAAATTTGCTTTCTATTATTATGCATATCCCGATTAAATTCATGCAAAGAAGTTTGAAAATATGACATATCTAGTTCAACCATACTACCAAAATAATTGATATAAGTAAGTTAGTGACAGGCTGAGTGACTGTGACCCAGTGGATGAGCTTCAGGTACAACAAACAATGATAGCTTTGACTTCGGCAACCACGATCAACTTTATTTTCCAATTTGGTTTAGCAAAGAAAACAAGTTACATTCTATTAATGTTTGCTTGGTGAGTGACCCATATGGGTCCATCCACCAAACAAATATTTATAGGATGTAGCTATAGTATTCATCAGCTATAATGTTACTGTTTTGGTCAAGACAGAGTTCGGTCACAACTTCCCATATGGTAAGATCAGTTACTGCAGAAAAACTTGTGCGCATAGAATTGCATGGCATAAATGTCCGGATCCGAATGTCCTTCGCGTCTCTCTTTGCTAGCAAGCAATTTGGCTATGCATGGCGGCTTCGGGTGAAAATATGCAGTGCCCACTCCATTGACATTGAATGATATCAATAACCGATCATTAACAGTATCCAAAGACACTGACAGTCGATGGCTTGTTCTCAGATTGTCACAGTGAGAGACAGATCACTCATTCTAATGTTGTAAAATTACATTAAAAGTAGAGTATTGCAGAGACAAATCACCCAAACTACTGGGACAAATCTTAAAACTACTGGGACATTTGTCCCCCTAGTTATAGTTAAAATATGCACTGTATGATTTATTTTCACTTGCACTTATTGTCTTTGTAACACTGTGAAATCCGATCACTTGTTGACGGGAATCTTTCAATAAACGAATATTTAATTGATTGATTGACATCACACATTTATTACATTATGCTAAACGTTTTTATTGTGCTACTAATTTTGTTCTGCCTGTATATTCTGAGCTTGAACTTAAGCAGATTGAAGAAAAACACGTGGTCAGAGTAAAAGTTCACTTTGGTTTGTTTTGCACATGAAGGTTTTACACAAGCAAACAAATTATTTCTGATAAAGTGTGTGATGCTGCTTCTGTTATTAAATTGATAACGGAAGGCAAAAATTTTACTGCTGGTCTTTGAGATGTGGCCTTGAAAGGAAAGTGAAAGAAGTTGAAACATATATGTGGTTCAAAACTTGGATCACGAAAACTTAGCAGTTCCAACAGGAATGTGGCTTATATATGTACATTCATAAGAGACTTTCAGTTTTATGTGCTTCACCAGATAGAATTGTCACTTATAGATGCTGTGGTGAGGGATTGCTTGAGGTTAAGTGTCCAATTAGTTTTGCAGACATAGATCCTGCTGAAACCACTTCTGCCACATGTTGTGACTGCTGATGGTCGTCATGTTAAGTCGCACTCATCAGTATTAAATGTAACACATATTCAAATGCAGATAGCAGTTCGGTAATAGGCAGTGGTGTGATTTTTCAGTAAGTGTGGCTCCTTTTTTGAAAGAAAATTGTTTAACAAATCATTCTGGGATGTTTGCCAATCGATGCTAGAGACTTGTTCTAATACTTTCGTTTTCCTAGCATGGTGGCATCTGTTGCACCATTTGAGAGCAATGCACAAGCTTAACCAGAAAATATTAAAAGTATTAATTAATAAACTAAAACTTAAGTATATTTAATCTTTTTACATAGAATCACACCTGTAACCATTTTATACTCTGTTGCAATGACTGGTAGTGAATGTTTCATTAATATACTTAATTCAGACATCTTAAAATTGCCCGCATGCATTCACTAAGTAAGAGTGCTCGAGTTGAAATTATGCTAAACATAGATCACAGGTTGGTTGATCCAGGCGAATGGATTTTCATATTTTTGAAGTAATATAATGCTACAAATCATAAACATTAAATGCAATCGACCCACAGCGACTTGTATTGCGTTTCGTTTGTTGACAAAGTTGGTAGTAATGACCTCGAGGACAATTAAGTGGGTCGAGCCAATGCGCATGCGCACACGACATGTCGAAAGGGCTTATTCAGAGGTACTCCCGACCCAGGCCCAAATATTTTAGTGTCTGACTGCTTTGCAATTGAAATTCATTTTAATTATTTCAGTTATGATTACACAGTTCATTTCTATTTTACCTTAGAAACAACTAAAGTATAATGTCAATTCTAATCCATAATAGATTACGATATTAATTAATACTTCAATATGCATTGCTTTGGTGTAATCGTGAGGTGCATCTCATGGCATGTGAACAGGCATGTGCTGCTTACATCTCGTAATCGTAATCTCCAAACGTCTAAAGCGGCCAATCGAAGGCCAAGCGCAGAGCACCAGCCTATTCACGAGCGCTACGTCAAATCAGAGGAGGTTTCCAGAGAGTAGTCCAAAGGAGGTCCGAGTCCGGTTTAGGAAGTCGACCTGAATCCGGTTTTGCATATAATAATTATACACCGTGCGCTTATTTCCCACAAATTAATGTAGAAAATAGCCTGCAGGAGTGAAAAATGCAGTAGTAATAATTAGGAATAATGCAGTGCTTTGACGTGAACGAGAGTGTGCATATCTATCTCCCATGTGAACCTAATTTATTACTTCATGCATATTGCGTGTGTTCATAAAAACTCTGCGAGTCATGTCCTCTCTGGAACCCACTCTGATCTGACGTAGCGCTCGTGAATAGCTGGTTCCCTGCGCCAGGAGAATAGGGTTACGATGTAGGTCAGTCAGTTGACATGTCGAGTTTTAAATATTGCACTGAAACCGACCACATAATTATTATTAATATTTAATGGATTTGATTTAGTTAAATGTCGACGAGTTGTCGGAACTCTGAAACAGATATTGTGCGCTTTACAAATTTCACAGTTTGAGCGACCTACAACTTCGCTTTTTGGGGCGCTGCAGAATATCCGAGATTACGATTACGATATTATTGCGTTATAAAATCTCGAATGCGCGTACTATTACGTCAAATTTTGAATGATCCCTCGGAAAAAACGTCACTTCCAATATGGTGTATAATATGGTGCTGAAAGTTTCATATTTTAAAAATTTCAAAGCATTTGAATCTGAAGAAATTTTATTATTAAAGCACGTGTAATGGCAATCTACGACAAAGTTCGAGGTGGTTATCGGGTTTTCATAGGTGATCTGGGAAGCCGAATTGACCGCAACGATCTTGACCGAGAATTTAAATATTTCGGTACTCTGCTGGACGTCTGGGTTGCTAGGTAAACCACGCCCAACATGAAAACGAAAAAATTTAACTGTTGCCACGAAATTGTAACAATAAATCACGCCAAAACATTTAAGAAAGCGATGGAACAATAGGTCATCGTGTATGGCAAGGCGGAAAGTTTGTCATGGACTTATTGGAGATGAGTTAACGAGGTAATTGGCGGTTTGAATTCGGAAAGGAAAATTGGTTCCCAAAAGCAGTCCATTTATTTGCCCCGTTTTCATTTGATTGGGCCTCGGATGGTGAGTTGAAAGTGCACTAGTATGCATGCACAAATCAGGAAGCTTGTAATAGAACCATGAAACTGAGTGGTCTGTACTTGGGGCAGAACAAATTCACCTGCAGTTATTAAATCGACCAAAAGTGTAACTTACAAAACTACATTAGGAAACAGACACAATATCGTGCAACACATTTTCAATTTATCATAAGATCCACTTCTCAGTGATTTTGAGTGTTTCAACAAATGTGCTATATGAAACTATCCATTACATATTATATGCGCAAGATTTTCTGCCTTTCTCTAGGAATCCTCCAGGCTTTGGTTTTGTGGTGTTCAAGAATGCAGATGATGCCGAGAGAGCCGTGAAGAAACTCCACGGAAGGTTGATTTCTTGTCAAAATTTCTTTCCACTCTGACACGTTCAATTTATCGAATTCGAACAGATTTATGTGAGTTTGTTGATGTTGTATTGCTAAAGCATTTCACCTTGGGTGTTCAGGGTTAGGATCCTAGTGCCATGTGTGAAATGAAAAATTCATCAACCTGTAAACCACATTTGTCAGGTTGTTTGATTGCTTTTTTGGGTACGAAATGCCCCTCAGCAATTATTATTGTTATTAATTGAGAAATTCTATCGCACTGATGTCTAGTTTACAAACCATAACCGATAGTGTATCAAAACCAAACTGTAATCAAACCAGTATCCACAAGAATATCCTTCAACTCGGGGTTGAGATGTAATGAATGATGAGTGTACCCTACCCAGCATATGTACTTATTAATACTATGTGACTTTGCTTGGAAAGCTTCATTAACTCAGAAAATAATTTATTATTATAAGAAGATTTATAACGCACAAGGAAGCTTTCGATAGAAAGTTCTGGAAGACGGAGTTGGCAGCGCATTCCAAGAGAAACCAGCACAGACACCCACAAATCAGCTCCACATGTAATGGTAATTGTAGTAACAGATCTATGTATATAGCGCCTCTTCTAAGGCACGCCTGATCTGACAACATGGACCACAAATGAACGAGATGGTTTTCAAGCACTTATGGAAAAAAGGTAAACACAGACTAAGGAACCATGTTGTATATTTCTAGGCAACATTGTCCTAAAAGTTAGGCCAATGACAGCAAAGCTTTAATGCACTGTGCTGTACAGTAATAGCATAGGTTTTGAAGGTAGTGTGAAAATATATGTTGAACAGAACCAAATGCAACAGTATGATGATGCCAGAGAAAACTGCTCAAGTCCAAAACAGGAAAGTTCTAAACAGAAAAGTCCAAAAATGAAAGTTCAAAACATGAAAGTCCAAAAACAGGATAGGTTCAAAACAGGAAGATTTTAAAACAGGAAAGTTTAAAACCAGCAAGTCCAAAACAGGCGAAGACACAATAGACTCATTTATGTCCCCTTTTTACATGAATTATATTTATGTCTTCAAAGCTATTAACTTAATATGCCATACAAGGACTGCATTGTAGTGCTAAATATTGACGATCATAGGCTTTGCATTAACGCATTCACACTGCACCTTAGTTTGCTTAGGTAGCTTCTGTGATGTCTTCACTAGAACTATCGATTATCTTTGTTCTAGCACTGGTAATACTTAAATCAAGAACTGTTCTTGGTGAACGAACTTTTCATTTGCTAGACCTACTTTTTGGAACTCTCCGTGTGTCTGTGTGCTCTGCTCAGTCGCTTTTGTCACTTCGTTCTCAATGTAAAACTTACCTTTTTTAAATTGCTTATCCACCATAGGTTGCCTCTCTGCCTTATGGACTGATCTTCTGGATATTGACCTGATTGCGGTTTGGTTTTGGTGTGCCATCGGTTGATGGTTTGTTCTTTAGACACTGGCGCAATAGAAGTTACTAATTACAATTACTTGGTTGTTGTAGATCGCTGTGTGGGAGACGAGTGCGAGTGGAGCATGCGTTTGAAACCGGAGCAAAAGAACGACGCATGGCAGAGTCGGTGCGCTTCCGAGGTGGATCGTCCAGACGGTGGGTTCGGATTTGCGGTTAGGTTTTCTCCGATTAACACTTGTTGGTGTTACCTTGTAGGAGACTTATTCTATGTTAGCTTGTGGTTCAAAGACTGAAAACAGAACGACCTTTTGGAAGAGAGTTACCACAACGATTTTGAGCCAAAAGGATCCGAGTTATGTGTTATTGTAATTTAAAATTTGTATTGCACAGGTGTCTGATACGCAAGGCATCAGCCAGGGGCGTCTACACCATAGAAACCTAGGAGCAAATGCTCCCTCCAAGAAATGGGGGAAGATCTGCCAGTGTGTGTCACCATTTTAAGGGGAAGGGAGGGGAAAGAAGAGGGGGAAAGGGGAAGTTGCTCCAATGACTCGGGGGGGGGGGGTGGATAGACACCCCTGGCATCAACCGATGGTGTACCCAGTTCTGCTTTATTTAAAGCTTTTCTTGTTTAAGTGCAAGTACTTTACTGAAAGTCAGACCATTTAGCGAACACTGTTGGATCTCGATCATCACGATCGAAAAGGCTTTGGAATTTGCTGTCCAGTTCACTTTCTTCTGTCAACCCTTGATGTCATTCAGGTCTAAACTTTAAACCCATCTCTTTCAACTTGCTCAGCCACTGTAACCTGTCCTCTGGTTTCTCTCATCTCTCAGAATCTCCATTGTATTATGATTTTCAACTGTGATTTTACATGAAATGACCTTCGATTGATGACTTGAGCACTGTGATAATAGCATATAGAATTCAGTAGATTTGATTTGATTAACGTAAGAGTTAAGATTATGATCAGTAATAATTTTAATGATAATAACATCTGAAGAAACAACAGTGAGCATTGAGAAACATGGAATTTTATTAATCTCTTCAGATCGCGCAGTCGATCGCGAGATCGAAGGCGATCGCCGTCGTACGAATCACAGCGCAGATCGGCAACTTCTCGAAGGCGTTCGCCATCTGATGAACTGAGGACTCGATCATCTCGAGCGAAAAGGCAATCTCCTGAATCTAGGCAGCGTTCCGATCGTTCTCGGCATGTTGCTAAAGTCGTTGCATTCTTTTAGATATGTTCTAACAGCGGTTATGGTCACATTGTCAAATTGGACTTACGTTAATCACTTAGCATTATAAATTCATTAAAGATAGTATTCTACAAACCTCTTAACCTTATTTACGTAAAACACCTTAAAAGTAATAGGAAGAGCTGACTGAGAGGCAGCCATGGGCGTTAAGTGATAACGACTATTTGTCTTAGCATCTTTATCTTTAGCATCGGCACATAAGGTCACGTGGCCAACCCTCACCCTTGCCACCTTATATTCCAACTGACAGTGTATGATCAGTGTACGTGTAACGGAGTTGGCTAAGGGGCACAAGTGGAACCACAAACAGATTTCTGCCCCAGCAGGGATTTGAACCCCCACCCTATCGGTTGACAGTCCAACATGCTTACCAGTTAGACTTTCGTGCTCCCCGACATGGGGAAGCTAATCGTAAATTCTGTCTTGCAACCACTGTTGCCTTGAAGCCGTTGCATTTTTACTTCTACCCTTGGGATCACAGTTACATTTCTCTTGCGACTGTTGCTGTTTATGGCTTGCTATGAACCTGACTTGCTTTGACCTGATCTAAATGAATAAATTAACCTTACTGAAATTCGAGCATTTAATGTGCTTAAAGTTATGTTAACTGTTGTTTGATTTGAATTGAAGAAGCCATTCCATCCCGAAAAACTCTAACCGCCGAGCAAGCCGAAGCTGCGAGCGAGGAAAAGGTGATGGACCTAACTCGAAGAATCACAGGTGAGGCGGTTGTTAAAAGAATCACAGGTGAGGCGGTTGTTAAGAGAGCCAAGGTAGCACCACTGATAAGTTTTTTCTTGAAGTTAAATGTCAGTTTACAATTACCATTCAATCTATAGATGTTGTCTCATTCTTGAGAATTACATAGATTAAAGATGTTGCTGTGCAGGATAAGGTAAAAGAAAGTTATAGAGCTCCCTTATCCATGTAGACAAGGGTGTTTGAATGGATCACATCCATGCCATGAAGATTTACCCCAGTTATGATCCCTCCTGATGGTCCTATCTATTTCCAGGTAGCTTTGTGATCCAAAAATCCACCATATTTACCCTGGAACCGCAATGGATGATATCCCAAGGTCCTAAACATGGAACAGGAGATTCACAGGACTTGCTGTTCTGCAACTGGGGGTGAGCTGTTGGTCTTTCGGTCCCACTCCTCAGCTAAACTGCGTCGTGCCTTCTCAGTGCATGGCTGGCCCCTCTACATGGAATGGGCTCCCACCTTCGCGCTTATTTCCACAAGGCTGTTCACCTGCTTTCTTCCGCCTCCTTAAGTCTTCTATGTTTAACCAAAGAGATGAAAGCTGTTATCGTAAACTGTTCTCTTTCTATAGCAGTAGTTCTGGAAATGCCGGAAGTCCATTCTGTTTGTTAGTGATAGCAATGACTTGAGTCTGGAATGCCCCTGAGTCGTTGAGTGTGTTTCTATAAATGTTCGATTTCAGGTACAATTAAATGTCTTGATACATTCTTATAATGTCACCAGCGGCCGAGAAACCTACTGGTTACTGGATGTTTACATTCTGTTTGCAGGGACTCTGCATCAGCGTCTCGCTCGCGAAGTCGTTCTGTGTCGAGAAAGAAAGCAGCCAGCGTAGCGCGATCAGGCAGCTCAAATGACTAATTAAGAAGCCTGGCCTTTACATGCCTTGCCGCTGAACCTCGCACTTGTGAGAACGATATCTTGTGCACATTGTTTGGGAGCTTTCTGTTGCATTGTTGAACTCTGTTTTGTCATTTCTGTCGGGACAGAAGCCATTGTAAGAAGTTTTCGTTTAGTTTATGTCTTGCTGATACGGTGTTTTATTTTCGTGAGCATAATGTTGATATTTTGGTATTATATGTTTGCTCTGTTGTTTTAAAGGAGTTGTGGAGACATTTCACAAGCTCTTACATCTCTTTACTAAGCTTTGGCATTCCGTTTAAATATCTCCATCACATTTATCAGATAAGGGCTACCAATCTAAGAATAAGCTATTCGTTCAACTATTCTTTCAAACAGCTCTTTCAACTTTTTCAAGGTAAGGCCTGTCGGTCAATAAACTTTCAGGTAAGACTCATCAGTCAGTTAATTTTCAGATAAAAGACCTGTTGATAATAAACCTTCCAATCAAAATGTGCTTTCAATCAACTGTGACCGATTTTACTTCAGCCTTGACAATCTTTATGCCGGTGATCCATGTTGAATTTGCGGTGATCTTTTCTGACACCAGTTTGATGCACACCAACACCCCGGTGATCTGTTCTAACATCAGTATGATCCTTTGTGACATCTCTACGATCAGTTACTATGATCATATGTTAAAAAATTGCCTGTGATCCATCTTGACATCCTGTAATTGACAGTGATATTCACACAGTGATCCGGGTGTCTCGTGCCCTAGTGATCATATCTGGTGTTAGACAAGTGTCCACTGACAACCTTCTGTTCTTTGTTGAAACGTGTGATTTGACACCATTTAAGGCTCGTTTGTGACTGATCCCATCCATGCCATGAAGATTTACCCCAGCTACAGCCCTCCTGATAAACCCAGGTGGCTTTATGATCCAAAAATCCACCTTGGGACAGATCATAGTGATGCGAGCATCCATATGATCTAGAACAGATCATAGTGATTCTAGCATCCATATGATCTATCCTGATATTCCTACAATCCATTCTGCTAGACCACCATGATCCATCCTGTTCTTACTTGATCCATTCTGACATCTCTGTGATCCAGTGTCCACTCCAACATGTCTATGAACCCTCCTGAAATTGTGATCGATCCTGGCTTTCCTTCTGTCCACAGATGTTTCTGATACACCCTAGCATCCCATATTATCCATTGCAAAATTTAAATCCACTCTGATTTCCATAATGATCTATCCTGATGTCTGTAGTGATCCGTTCTGTTATTTCTGTTATCAATCCTTATGAGTAGGGGGGCAACACGGGGTTGGGGACATCATCGTAATTACGTTTTAAAACCAGTTTTGACTGGCCTGCAACACCCAGTTTTTCTGGTCCCCACCACTCCATTATCTCACCGAATTAAGAGGATGCCGATCTATACCATCTAGGCTTCCAGGGGGTCCTGAAACCCACGGACAATTATAGCAGGCCGACTTCCAGGGCCTCCTGAGGGCCCACGAACGCTTTGTGTGACCATTTTCATAGTTGTGACTGATAATATGGTCACAAGTGTCACAGTGTCACACTGAGCGGCTTCGGGACAGGGCCCACAGACCCTTATCAAAGATTGGTTTCCAAGCAGCGCCTATGGCTATCATGGCTTAGAAGTCTTTTGAATCGTGGTGTTAAGTGAGTCTTTGAAATCAGGCTCAATAGAAAGTCCTTTGATATAAAGACCGTCTCTAAGCCAATTCGGCCAAAGCCAAAAAATAAGGATCGTGGATTGCCCTAACACATCAAACCGCAAGAGTGTCGTTTGCTGCCGGCCGAGACCCTCCCACGAGGCCGGCCCAAACCATTGGAGTGTGCCAGTAAAAATTATAGCCCACTAATCGTACGGCGGTGGTGCGCTAGGAATAACGGACTCACTACTCCAACCACCAAGGATGAAAACTTTTATGTTGAGGTTCGCGGGCAAGACCCGGCGCCGGTTAGTTTCTTGATTAGTTCTGCCACCATCTGGTCTTTGCTTTGACTCGGCAACTCTTTTTTTCCATTCTTGCTTTGTATATCACGTTTCATCGTTCTATATTTCTCCTCCTCTCCTAGAATAAGCTTGTATTCTTCATCGCTAATAGCTGTGTCTTCCAAAGCCCGAGAAATATGGTCATGAACTGTGTTTAGCTTACTTTCCGCCAAAATACAAATTTCGTCGTGTTTTGAAGCTTTAGCAACGAAACTTCTACTGACAACATTTCCAATGATATCCAGAAAACTCGTCGCTATGGCCAAACTCTCCAGAACAATACCAGGAATAAAACCAATACCAGTGGCTAACATAGCTGCCCCACCCACCCCAGTTCCAAGACTAACTATAGCAAGGCCGGCCGACGCCCCATTAGCCACATCTACAACCCTCTTATACTTTTTACACAGTTGTCCCCGACTTATCGCCTCAGACCTCAGGAATGCTTCTATTTCGCCGATCTTCTGCAAGCGAAATGTTTGCGACGTCGTGTCTGACGAAATTGTTGACTCCATCAGCGGTGGGTACAAAGACATACTTTTTTATAGTTGCTCTATCAGTAACGTTACGTTTAACTCAATAGTTGAAGTACTTAAAACGCCTCTCTTTTTTCCTTCAATTCGAAAACTCGTTTGTCCTGGAATGAATATTGCCCTAGATGCATCAAATTGTCCACTTTGAATGTCAACTGTACGATCGATGCTACCCGCGGCTGTAATAACGCGAACTGACGCATCACCGGTGCTAACACCAAACATTGTAAGCCTCCAGAATCCGCGGTCTAATGAAATAACCTCATTATTAGTTTGCAACGTAATACATGGATAACGTGCCGCGGTCAATGGAAGCGTTTGCCACGAACTTTGAGTCACAGTTTTGGTCGCTGTGTAAATATCGCGGCTATGGTAATCGTCCGATACGAAATCGATGTGGATTTGGGGAACCGCGTCTAACATATCTGCGGTGGGCTTAGGGATAGTATATCCCCAGTTGGTTAGTCCAACCAAATCATCGAGGTTGTATTTATGCATATTCGTTTCTCCTTTTTGCCGGAGATAACCTCGAATCTTGTAGTGTGAGTCGGCCATTATTAAATCTTACATATCTCCAATTTTTAAATATGTGTAAATCTGAAAGTGGGATATTCCAACAGTAGCTTGTGATGGGCTGGTGGCAAGGACCTTCAGTCTGAATCTTTTGTATGCAGTTCCGGCGTTGGCGGCGCTTGTGTTGATGGTGAACTCTTGTGCAGAAGCAGTCAAAGTAACGCTGGAGGAGTGGAGGATGTTTGAAAACGATGATATCATCACCTCTACATTGTTGACAATTGGATGTGTAACTCCATGGATCTCCCAGGACGTGATACGCGGTGAACTAGTACTACTTCCCCCAGCCAAGCTGACCTTCCATATTTGTACAGCCACTGGGCAGCAAATCTCTAACCAAGTCCCTGCACCCCCGACGAGCGTGGCCTTCCACTCACCTTCAACACCCGAGTTGAATGCTAAGTGAGGTGGGTAAGTCGGAAGAAATGCGCTGGCTAGGGCAACAAAACCTGTTTCGGAAGAGTCTTTGCATAGGGGTGGAATGTGACCTATACAGTTGAGAATCCTGAGGTTATTCACGTACTGTCTTATAGCTATATCTTTACTGTCTGTATATCTTTTAACCACAACAGCCTGATTGTCGACATATTGTTTATTGGCCACGTTCAAAGGCTCCGTCGGTATTTTATTTAATTTTGTCATTTTGCCGGTTACGATTCTCGTCACCTGCCCGATACTCGCCGCGTCGGTATTAGTTGTTGAGGCCCCCGTGTAAAGCCCAGTCACCCTCTTACCGCCCATAGCTAAATTTCCAGTCATTGCGTCGCCAACTTTAAGCACGCAAGCGCTCCTGACCATAGCGTCTTGTTCTTCGGCGTAAGTTTTTGCAGCTTCGGCTTTCTGGTCTGCGTACCCCCTTGCGGCGGCGGTCTTTTGATCTGTATACAACCTCACGGCCGAATTAATCGCGGTGTCCTGATCCACCGCGTACTGTCTAGCAGCAATATGTTGAACATCAACATATTGTTTGTTAACCACGTGCAACGACTCCGTGGGAACTCTATCGAGGCTCAATAGAGCGCCGGCGACCGCTGTTGACACTTGTTTCCAACTCGCTGCGTCGCTATCAGATCCTGGAATCTCTGTTGGAAGTCCAGTTACTCGGTGGCCACCCATGACTAAACTTCCAGTCATTACACTTCCAGATTTGAGCACACACGCGTTCTTGACGATAACATCTTGCTCGTTGACGTAACTTTTTACAATAACGTCCTTTTCGTCTGCATACTGCCTAACGGAATCTCTCAGCACCTCGTTCTTCTCGTCCGTGTACTGTTTGGCATCGATAAGCTTCTGGTCTGCATGCCTTTCGGCTGCGGATGCCTTCTGGTCCGCATACAGCCTGACGGCAGTGTCCAGCAGAGCGTCCTTATCGTCTGCGTAACGTTTAACGAGACCAGTTACCTCGGAGCTTAAGCCGTCTGCATACAACTCAGCTTGGTGCGCCCGCTCTTTCGCGTACTCCGTTATTTGTTTCCAACTCCCAACGTCGGACTCCCCCACCAATTCATCCCAACCCTCGTCTTCGCTATCAGATCCCGGAGTGTCCGTGGGCAAACCAGTCAATTTATGACCGCCCATTTTTAGAACGCCAGACATCGTTCCACCGGTGAGTTGCAGGTTGTCCTGATCTACGATGTCTGCATAAGCCTTTGTCGCGGCGTCCGTTTCCATCGTCGGCGTTCCCACATTTGTCAGCCGAAAACCTCCAGCCGAAAGAATTCCCAGCATGGTATCACCAGCCTTGTGGATGAGCCCAGCGGCGCTTATCTGCCCTCCTCCCACCCCACCTCCACCGTCTCTTCCAAATTTATCAACCGGCATTTTTATATACAAAAAGGTGATGGAAGTCTAACATAGGTCAAGCACGATGTCTTCAAAATTCTTTCCGGCAGCGAGCTCTCTTAGCACGAGCAGACAGAGATGACCACATACCACATCATCGGGCCCCTGTAGCTGGAACGTTTGAGTTCTTATAGGATTTTTTAAATATCGAGAAATTTCGAGAGGTGGATCCAGCCCATAACTGTCAAAATAGACGGCTTTTGGTCCATCTATCCAATAGGCGACCCAGTGAGTACCATCACCAGAACCGGAATCCAGATTAACAACTCCACACTCCTTCTCACGAGCCACGGCGGGCAGACCATCTCGCATGAAAACACCGCGGAAATGCGGCAGCGCTCTGGCAACTTTCTCTATGTCAAAGTTGCTCAGCGGTTTTAGTTTTTTTGTCCGATGTACAGGCCGGATCCTTTACACATTGAACAGCAACCACCATAAGTCTGGCGCCCGAGATATAAACCGGTCCCGCGGACCTGAGCTTCGAGTTCGCGATTGTGACGCGCGGCCTCTGCTAAAGCCGCGTCGTCGATCCGTTTTTTCTCGGCTTGGGCCGCATCGCTGGCCTGTTTCTTGCGCAGAGCCTCTGCATCGCTGGCCTGTTTGTTGTGCACGGCCTTTGCCACCTCGGCGGCCCCTCCAGCCGCGGCACCCACCGCGCCTAACCCACTAAAAATCAGCGGGAGGAGAGCCAGTAGTGGAAGAAATCCGCCCGATTTTGTCATCTTTTTCAATTGTGTTTTGGTGAATCTCAGCTCCATGCCAACGCCTTCCGAAATCTTCCTCACGATTCGGGCGGCTTGAACTTTCGTAAGCGCGAGCTTATCTTCTCCGCGAAGCTGGCCATGAGTGAGCCGGATCGTGGCACCAGTGCCGGCGCGCGCAGCTCTAGCTAATGTTTGCTTTTGCCCTTCGGTCAGTGAAAGGCCGAACGCAACGTATTCAGTTTTCATTTTTGGAAAAAATATATCTAAAAGAGGGCCTTGTATCTAAATGTGAAAAACCGATTTCTAGTAGACGACGTTGAATTTGCTGCCATCCGATTCAAAATTCAGGAGTCGGTCGCTGATCAGGACGGCATATGCTGTCGTATTATTTGGTACCCCTTCGTTAAAGTCCACCTTGATTTGTATGTCCTGTACAGAGGTTTTAAGTCGTTCGGATTGCCTGCGCACGTCCAGGACGAAGATCGGAAACAAATCTACAAATTCGATTGGTGTCGGTTGGCATGACGATTCACGCGCGTCTATACCGCAATATTCTTCCTTGAAGTCACGTAGGGCCTTGTAAGCGCGAGAGGTTGTCCTCTTGGTGAAGTCGAGATTCATGTCAACCACCGGGTAGCGATCGCTGTTGAGCATAGCGAAAATGTTGCGAACCTGCACATGGTCAAACAGTGCCGGATTCTGGCCTTGATGTGCATTCTTTCCAGTCTGAAAAGCAACAAGAATCCAGCGTGGCTTTTCCGTGCCCGACTTAACGCTCAAACGCCAGGAAAAAGTCGTCGCTCGTGGCACCGCAATGTTGTCGCATTGCATGGCGCGGAATGCTACAGGTACCTTAACCTTGGCTTCAATCTGCTTCATAAGCATGCTTTTATACTCCAGAGCGGGTATTATATGCGGCATGAACCAGGAGAGTTTAGTCAGCGCGATCTGGCCATTGGCCGCTGCGGCTTCCTTGAAGATCGCGTCTGCATCCCCCTGCCGGCTCAGCAGTAAGGAGTGTTTGATCCCGTATACGACCTTGTGATAATCATCGCAAAAACCGAATAGATGTCTTAAGGGAACGATGAATGAAAACGTTCCAATAGGGACGGGTTTTCCAATGATCATCAGTCGACGGGCCTCGAAGCCGATATTCGCAGCCGCCGCCGCCGCGGTCGTGTCCTTCTGCCAACACATGTTTAAACCTTCGCCTTTGGAAAAATCATCGCCGTATACCAGCATGCCTTTCATCGTCGTGGCTTGCCCAGGTGACATGACATTCTCTATCTCGGTATTGTTAGCCAGGTATCGAATTTGAGAAAACATGTACGGGATAGCATTGTTGATGAATGACACCAACGAGTCTGCGTTGTAACCCGCGCCAGTTGATGTAATCCTGCCCTCCACAAGAAGGTAACTCTTGGAAGGTTGCGTGAAAATGTCTTGATTCTGGATGTCTATCTGTATGGCCTGGCCGTTGTTAATAGCCGCAGGGTTTTGTGATTCATACTCACGGTATTCAAACGATTCTATGCTATTGTCATCGGGTACCGCCGAAGCGATGTCCAACATTTCACTCGGCACGTCAAATGCCGCCATTATTATAGTTAAAAAAGTTCAAGCTTCAATTATTAATCATGTTGCAAATTAATTTCATATGTGGTGGGTTAAACATTTTTTTTCCGTTTTGTGAATTAGTCGGAAATTTTTTTCATTTTGCAAGAAACAGACCCCTACCACAACGACTCGGCTTTATAGTCTTGAAACCGGATCCAGCAATGCGGCTGTTTATGTCAGCCATTGTCGGAACAACGGGTGGCGGACTCACAGCCAGTTGTTTCAAGTATTCGATGCTCTTGTCGCTGAGCGCCTTCTCCAAAGGTGCGGGAACAACGGGCGCGGCAGATGAATTTTCATTTCGTAAATGAGCTTCATTTACGGCCGCAGCGCGTCTCGCTTTCACGGCATCAACAATTTGCCTGACGGCAGATGCTGTTGTGGCGCCGGCTTTCGCGACATTACCAACCGCCTTGGCAACGTTTGTGATTGTGCCTCTATTCGCCGAAATGAAGGAGCCTGCACGGCCAAGGAAGCCCGCGATTTTGGGTATCCAGTCGAAAAGTCCACCACCCACGACACGACGCCGCCGCTTTTTAATTCCAAGAACAAACATGAGAATATTTAAGTGTGAAAATCTACGCACTGCGGATGTGAAACCTTATAGTTACTGTCTCACCGCGGAGGTTTAATTGTTCACCATTCTGGTCGGTCAGCCACACACGAATGCCCTGTACGTTGCCAGCCGGTGCTACTGGTAGGTACACTAGATTTTTCGGAGACTCGATTACCTTATAGCCGGGCGACACATCCGGGAAAAAACTGTAGATTACTGGCAGCTGGCTACCATTTCGATACGATCCAGAGATAATATCACAATTTACCAGAATTGTGTCCACCCGGAGAATATCGACTGGATTTTCTCCCTCTTTATAACCAAGACTAAGCGTCTGAGGGTTAAAACCGAGCGTTTGCCTGATGGTAGATGCGGCCATATCTACCTTAAAACGGACCTTCGTTATCTTTACGAAGGCGCGAAGGGTAGATGCGTTAGCTCCTATAGTAATAGGAGAATCAAAGCTGAGTTGAGCAACACCTGGCGGCGGCGGATTTTGCATTTCTAACTGCCGGCTGATTTCATAATTAATCTGTGCGATCTCGTAGCTTCCGTCGGGTAAAATGATCGTCTTCCAGGTCTGTCCATTGGTGGGGCTGTAGACGAACTTGTTATTTGAACTGTCTATGTTCGGGATCGAGTTATAAGTTTCAAGATTGACCAAAGCAAGCTCAAAGCGTCTTTTTGGATCCAGGTACAGCGGTGGTGAGAAAGCCGTGGTCCACCCTGTAGTATCTGAGGAAACAACTATACTAAAATTCTCCTTAGGCTGCAAAAGTTCTCGAATTTCTTCGAGTAGTTTCTCCGAGCGTTCCATCTGAGCCATGAATTTTGTTTTCTATTTCTATTTTATGAGCATGTTTCTATTCAATTCGAGTGCCAGCTCTTTGGAGATCGCACCGGAACGCAGTAACTCATCAAGAATGGCGGAGATTTCGTTGCCGAGACCTGTGTTTCCCGCGGCCCTAGAGGCCACCAAAAGCTGCAACCTCTCTACCAGGGCGTTTGGATCGTTGTAAAATTGCACCGCGCCGCCTCGAATCAGCTGGAACTTTTTACTTTTCCGGCCATGAATGGGCAGACCAGACATCTGTACGAGCTTTTTAAAAGTTTCAATTGCCTGAGGCGAGTATTGCTTAGTCTTAACGAAGCGTTTTGTTAGTAGGTTGAACAACGACTCATCGGCCGGAGATTCGAGAACGAGGTTGCCACCTTTAAACACTCTCAGTCTACCAGCAGACAGGGCGACGGGGTCAACGGAGAGCTCACCCAAGGCGTTACCTTGTAATTTCAGAGGAACGGTTGGAACACTGAAACCCTTTCCCTTTTTGATGAGGGTGTGGCCCTCTATCAGTGTATCGATTCGCTTTTTATATTCCCTTAGGGCTTCGATATCTGCAGTCACCGCATCTACCTTTTCTTCGTCTTTTTGCTTTTTAGCCAGCTTTTTCTCTTTGCCCAGGGTGTGGCGATTATAGTGATTGACCTCACCGATTATCTTTTCAGCACCTGCCTTGTCGGCTAAATCGAGCTCGCTCGGAGGTCTGAAACCGTGCCTTATGATTGCCTCGACGTTGAGATATTTGTTTGGATCAACTAACAGTGCGGGGGGGATTCGGGATGCTGGAAGCGCTGGAAGCGCAGGAGCTGCTGTTCCTGCGGTTTCACCGAACAAAGCTGCTATCGGGTTAAAATTAGCAGACTCTGAAATCTGCGCCGGCAAATCCTGTAAAGCGCTGGTAACTTTCTGCAGCTCCTTAGACGTAGCCACCTGGGATTCAGCCGTGGCTGTGGCTATTGGTTTAAAAAGCTTTGCCGCATCGTACTGAAGGTTGGCTTCACCGAGCTTCTCATCCACGAAACGCTGTCTCAATCGATTTCTGCGAGCTAAATAATCCTGAGTCAAGGCGTCTCGCTCCTGTTTAGACGAAACTTTTGTCCACATCGTGGTTGTATGTCGACTATATCTTGTAAGTTCTTAAGTGTGACAAGTTTTACAATGTGACTGATAATATCGTCACAACTGTCACGCTAAGGTATTTTTTTATACACATTCAATCAATCAGTAACGATAACTTTTGTCCATATGTCGACTATATGTTGCCTATATCATGTCTTTAAATACTTGCCTTGGGCTTATAGAAGCGATCGAACCCGCAACGATATTTTCCATCGTACACTTTGGACGTCAAATCTATGACTGCGAATCCATATGGTTGGGCAGCGCACTCGCTGAAGAACGTACGGAATTCATCGAAAGACATGTCGCCGCCCACGAACGTATCGTGAATGGCTCGCAAATTTTTGCTGTCTTGGTTGAAGAGGACGATAAGATTAGCATTGTCACGGATCGCTTGCTTGGGAATGCGGAAGTAATTTTGAGTTAAGTAGAAGCAGTCCGCGCCACCGTGTCGACCCATAGTGAAATACCTTTCGATGGGCGACTGTTTTTCAAGCATGACGTCATCGAACACTAGAAGGCTTCTGGCATTCTTATTTAATGATTCAACTGGAACTATTTCATCTGAGCAAGAGTGAAAGGAAGCCACTTCCTTCCCGGCAACTTTTTCCAACTCTGTAACCCAGTCCCGGAGGAACTGATATTTTTCCTGTCCCAGAGACTTTGAGTATAGATAGAGCCGGTCAAAACGTAGGTACCCCTTCTTCAGAAGGAGGTTGAGTAGTAGGTTTGTTTTTCCACATCCGCTAGGCCCACAGATTATGCATCGTATGCTTGATGGCAACAACCAATGGTGGTGTTTTTTCACATCGTCGGCTTCGAGATCGAAATTTGTTATTTCCATATAGAGACAACGAGTTATGATTGTATTCAACGAACACAATGTATTGCCTACGATGTAAGAAACATACTGAGACTTCAAATGAAACAATCGTCGAGTTACGAAACGGTCGGCCAGCCAAGAAGGGAACCTGTGCCGTCTGCGGTGCAAAGAAGAGCCAAATTTTGCCTTCTAAAGTGCGGAAGCATAAGTCTCGTGAGACTTATGGAGGTTCTCTACTGAATAGGGCCCTCAACGCTCTTCCACTGCCTGAGATGCATATGAGTCTTCCATCCGGTATGTCTTCGGAAGATAATCCGGGAGGTTCTTTTCAGAACACGGGAAAGTACTCTTACTGTGGGCCATTCACAAAACTCGACAAACGGCTGTCACAGCGCTATCACGGTGTTAATCAGCTCGACCGTGCGTGCCTCCACCACGATGTGGCTTACGCAGTTCATAAAGATACTCCGGGGCGTAACCACGCAGATGACATCCTCGCTGCAGCCGCGTCGAAGATCGCACTCACCGATGAAACTCCGGATTATGAGAAGAAGGATGCGCGGCTGGTATCGGCCATTATGTCGGCGAAGTCGAGGCTGGGGATGGGTGTCAGAACGAAGGGCCATAAATGAGTTTCATTTATGAAAACGCAAACGCGAATGAATTTTTCATTTGCGTTCATTTGTGTATGTGTTTACCTGTTTGTTATATATAGTTTAACTGAAATGTCTAAGCACCTTTCAGCCGTCTATTACAGCCCTAGAGGTTACTGGCGAGGTAAGGCCGCGGTGAAGAAACTAGCCTCAGCCGCCAAAGTTTCCGAGGCCGAGGCTCGTGATTGGTTGAAGAAACAAGCTGTGTGGCAGATTTATCTACCCGTTCCACGCCGCATACCGCGTCCAAAGTTTGAGGAAAATCGACCAAACGCCGTACACCAAGCCGATCTCTTGTTTTTACCTCACGATAAAGTAGGTCGAAAGACTTATAAATACGCTCTCACTGTTGTTGATGTTGCCTCACGATACAAAGAAGCTGAACCGTTGATCAACAAAAGTGCGACCGAAGTCGCCGCCGCTTTAAGCCGGATCTATAAGAGGGGCCCATTAACTTGGCCTCGACTCTTTCAGGTCGATCCTGGACGCGAATTTATGGGTGATTTTACACCATTGCTGACGAAGCACGACGTTCTTGTAAGACGCGGACAGGCCGGAAATCATCGCCAACAGGGCATCGTTGAACGCTTTAACCGTACTCTAGCTGAGCGACTCTTCGGTGCTCAATACGCTCAGGAATTGCTCCTGGATGCAAGGGGGTCATCAGAACGGTCAGTGGAATGGGTTCGACGATTGCCCGAAGTTGTAGCTACACTAAACGATGAGCCGACGCGCTTGCTCGACATGAAGCCGGTTGAAGCGATGAAAGCTGCTAAAGTGACACAGAAGCCCTCTCATTCACAAATGAAAACTCGTTTGTGGGGAATGGATGAGCCTATTCTCGGACACGACGTTCTCGTCCGCTATTTGTACGCTCCCGGCGAGCTCGAAGGTGGAAGCAAACGTGCCACCGATCCTAACTGGTCGCTCACCATCCACGCTATTTTGGATGTTGTTCGGCAGGCTGGTAAACCGGCTTTATACCATCTAGTTGATGGGCCTGGCCGCGGTTTTGTACGTGAGGAGCTGCTTCTGGTGCCTATGGGCACTGAGCTACCCCCCGATAGAATACTCAACCGTCGTTGATTTTGTAGTGCCCATATGCCAGCGTTGTTATCCCGTCCGGAGATATCCACTTTTTTGTGTCTAATGGAGAGAGGCTGATCTTATTCTGCTCGTACACTCCGATCTGGTGGTCGTGGCTTCTAATCACGACTTGTGTGTGCCGCATCTCTTCTCGTTCGAACAGGCACTCCTTGTATAGCTCGTGGTGCAGATCCTTCTTCACAACTGCTCTCTGAACGCCTTTTGCTTTCCTGATTTCTGAACCACCCGATTTTAAGATCGAGTACATCTTCGGGCGCAGTCCCACGAATTGGGCTATGGCAACTCCGTTACATTCATCTTTGAACTTGCCCACGACTTTCTTGTTCTCGACGTCGTAGTAGGGGCTGTCTCTTGGAAACTCTGAGAGGTCGTATTGGTGTTTTTTATTCCACATATCGGTATAGGCGTTCGGAGTTTCCACCTGAAATAACAGGCTGTCAGTGTCTGTATATAGCAACTGGGCTTTTTCTCCGTACTCGTTTTTCACATCGTTGTACCAGAAGTCGTACATCAGATGCTTGCTGAGGTCGAGGACAGCCTGGCCGACATATACAGGTCTGTTTAACTTGAGCTTGTTCTTCAAACTGTGAATCGCGGCGAGTTGGTCGTTGAAGATTTTGTGTGATATGTAGGCCGGGTCAGCAATTAGTTTACGAAGTTTGTCAACTTTTGAGGTCGGGACCAGGTTGACCCTGATTCTTTTTCTAAGATTTTCCATGGTTTTTCCGAAAACTGCATTATTAGCCAGTTTGAAGAAGTCTTTTTCAAATTCTGACGTTGCCTTCGCTCTCAATTTCGTATTCATCTCGATATATGGAGCCATCCATGCCTCCTGTCTAAATTTAATGACACGATGAATTTTAGAAACTTGAAGGCCCAACGAGTGGTAGAGCTTGAGATTTCTATAATGGACCACATACCGCTCCTTAGGTCGTAGGCTTGGTACTAACTTCACATGCTTTGTGAACTTGCCTCCCAACTCGTTCATAAGCACATTCTGATAGTCACTCAACCACTCCTCTTGGACTGTCAGGGTCTCCGGTGCTAAGGGATAGTCGCTATGTGATTCGTGGAGGTGCTCCGGGTACTCGAGATCAACTTCGAGCAGGAAGCCTTCAGGCGCGTCGTCTGGAGTTTCCAACACTTCGTCGAGAGTAGGACTTTCCCAGCTAAATCCTCCAACTGGCAATGACTGTTGCATCGCCCAGCCATAGAGGTTATTAGCATCGAGGTACATGATCCAGTTGTCTGGCTTCGTGGTATCGTGATCTGGGCATTGCGGATTGTTAGCCTTTGCGAAGCGCTTAGATACCATCGAAATTCCACCTCGGAGACCGTTCTCTACAAATAAGTGCATGTCTATATCGGTGAGAAGTTCGAGCTCGATTTTCGTCTTTTTCAGCAAAGCGTCCCAGGCCATTCCTGGCAGGCTGAAGTAGTTTGCTGGATCTAGACTGTAGTGCTTCATTGAGGTGTCTCTGAAGGTCTCGAATACATCGGCTAGTAGAAGTACATCCGTGCGGAGATACAGGTCGTGATAGTCGCCCAGAGTTTTACAGTCGAATTCGTTCCATACTCGTTGGGCGTGTTCATAATCCACATCAGAGATGTTCTCTCGGGACAGCCTGCTGTAGAACGCTTCTTTGGGTGGAAGTCGGTCTTCTTCGAAGCGGTGGTAATCGTCAATGTGCTCGTAACAATATACGCCCTTTCGCCTCAAAAGATCTAGTTTTGTCCTATCATTGTGAACGAAACTTTCCTTTATATATGCTGCTGTAACTTTCAAATCCTCTAACGACAGATTTCCTGATAACTTATCCAACGAGCTGTTTAGAAACTGGAGACTATCGATGAACTGCAGTTGTCCTATGTTGAATGTCATGTATTTCTCCATATTGTTTGGGATGCAGTTAATATCAGTTTCCTCATCCTGTGCGGCCTCACAGCTGCCTATCGCTTGCATTATGAGGTGGCTGTCGTAACCTCGTAGATTGTGGAAGACCACTGGTACCTTGCACTTATCTGGATATATTCGAAGCTTGAGGTTGCAGGCGTTATGAGCAGCACCTCGGTACTTACCGGTAATGTGGCAGTGGTCGCGAACTCTATCCGCTTCGAGCGCTTCTCCGCAGATGTGACATTCGGCAGCCTCGCAGAAGGATTGGCGATCGGCCGCTGACATAATCATTTTAGCTGGGGTGGCCAGCCTTTGTTTGATAGAGGCCAGCTCGCCTTGTAGTCGTTCCAGGAACTCTGGCACGGCGTTCTCTCCCCGGTATAGAACCGGCTTCTTCGTGCGGCCGTCGCATCGAACCACTATGTAGCAGAAGCTGCATGGTTTCTGCTCAGCTATCTGTCTGGTGTTGCTCTCGCTGGGATTCATGGCTGCACCTTCAATTGGTACGTTTAGAGCCTCGAAGTCTGCGTAAACGATATACGGGGCTCGCATCTGTTTGCGATGGTTCTGGAATTTGAGGATATTTTCATCGTCTTTTGGCATCTCAATCCGCTGAGGCTTCTTACTAATACCCTGGCAATCTTTGATATGAGCATCCAGCAAGTCTTGTCTACAGAATATGTGTAGGCAGCGACGGCATGGGTGTTTCTTGCTTTTGTCTTTGCTATTTTGATTAAGAATTCGGCCAAGGTCTTTAATCCAGACGTAGTGGTAATTCTCACCACTGACTAACAGTAGAAGATCGATATTATAGTCTCTATTGGTCTGCTTTGAGACATAAATTGGATACAAAGCTTTATCCCACCCGAAGACTGAGACGCTTATATTAGGGTTCTGACGTTCGAACTTACCGATATCTGTGACCTTCACTGGAAATTCTATACCGTCGAAGTTTAGCTCGAGGAGGTGGCCCCGATACTTAGTTGGGCGATCTGGATTTTGTCCATGACCTACTGGATACATAGCACTTAATATGGCCCACTCGAAGCATCGGTTATCTTTATTCTTTACATTAATAACCGTACGAGGGGGTATATACTTTGGTGTGGGAAAGTAGCTCTTACCTCGGAAAGGCTTATATCTTGCAAAACTGAGGTCCAGCGCCACGACCCGCTTCACTCTCCACCCCGACCCTTCATTGGTATAGTCCTCGAGGCTTTTTAGTACTTCGGCCTTGGCCTTTCGTACAGCCCCTTGGATTTTACTCGCATTCGTAATTGGCACTGCTTTGCTTCGAAAGTAGGCCGTATTGGTAATAGTACCCGGGGTCGCGTTTCCGTCGTACAACATGTCAACGGTCGGAGCCAGCTTTTCCAACTCAACTGTCAACACTTGCGAGTATTTCAGACCGTCTTGTTTCAACAGCTCTTCGTTGAGTTGCGCCTCAATGTTGTGCTCCATTGCACTCAAGAAAGCCAACGCATCTCTTTCCAGCCTGTGGTTAAGAGGTACTTCTGCACGGAAGTCTCTCAGAAGCTGATTGGCGAGCTCTTTGTGTACTAGAAAGGGTGGTGGTCCACCTCTATCCTTCTTAATTAGGAGTGGGTCGAATTGTGCTAGAAGGGATTTACGTTTTGCCCCTCTATGCTTGCGCGCTGGAGGAATTGGCCTTGGAAGTAGTGGCTGTAGTAAGCGCCTTTTGACTGCATCTGGGATAGGTTCGTCTAAGATATTTTTTAGAACAGCTCGAAGAGCTGGGGGGCCAGTAAACTCGCCCAACAATTGTTCAATTTTTTCATTCGCAGACAATGCCATAGTTATAAATTATTTTATATTACTATGGCAAACTTTTTCTTAATATAATAACAGAATCGTTTGTTTAAAATGAAATTTTGTTTACTAGATATTCGATTGTCGCTTGCTCATCTATTTTATCTCAATACAATAACGGAATCGTTTCTTTAATAGATAATTTTTTACTCTACTACTATGTTCGCTAGTCTTTTCCATTCTTTCTCGAATTCACGGGTTAGTCCGCAGCGTCGAACTCTTGATTTTATGACGTAATAACCGCAGCGTATACACTCACCCAAGTGGTTTTTGATGCCCCTCCCACATTTGGCGCATGGTCTTGTCCCACAGCCGTTTCGCAGTCGTGCTAAATGTTTGAAACAATACTCCCCAATACATCTGCGACAGCACAGATTTGTTTTACCTATAACTAACCACTTGCAGAAGTTTTGCCCCAACATTATGATTTTATGTATACCATAACATATTCTTTTATTTAAATTGAAAAAATATTCAAAACAAGGCTAATTATTATTATTATTATTATTGTTATTGATTTATACTCCTTCACCGTATGAGGCGCCACGTACATAGATGCCATGACCAAAATAATAAGGACTTCCAAGTCTTTAATTATACAAGTCCTTTAAACACGATTTATACTCCTTCACCGTATGAAGCGCCACAGTACATAAAAATAGGCCACTGTTGGATTTAAGGCTTACAGTCATCGCCTGAAAGTGCACGGCGTCGATATGGACGATGATCGGTCAAAGTCCTTATTATTTTGGCCTGTGTTTATGGTTCGCTTGTTGTAAAACCCAGACCGCGGTGGATGGATGGATGGATGGATGGATGGATGGATGGATGGATGGATGGATGGAAAGGATGATGGATGAACTTTACGTAAATGTAATGTAGGCCTTTATCCCCGAGATTTCTCAGCGCTAAACAAAGCCACATCACGTGAAACAGGATGCTTACTAATGTAATATAATACAAAGCAATAAATCACAATTAGGCGGTTGTCAAGGACCGCTGCACTGATGGAAAATAATACGCATCTGTTTTATATCAAGCGTTGAATGATGTAGCCTAAAGCCTCTAAGTGGGTACAAAGCAATAAATCACAATTGGGCGGTTGTCGGAGACCGCCGCACTGATGGAAAATAATACGCATCTGTTTTATATCAAGCGTCGAATGATGTGGCCTAAAGCCTCTATGCGGGCATATGTCTTCCTCTGTGTGTGTGCCTGTGTGCGCCTCTGTGTGTGTCTCTGTCTGCGTCTGCGTTGGCCTGTGTCTGCCTTTTCGGTTCTTCGCACAATGGTTAAGTCAAAAGCTATAGTTAATATCAAGTGTCTCATAAAAGCACAAATAATTTGTATGCATGTATGTATGGATGGATGTATGGATGGATGTATGGATGTATGTATGTATGTATGTATGGATGTATGTATGGATGTATGCATGTATGGATGTATGCATGTATGGATGTATGTATGTATGTATGTATGTATGTATGCATATGTATTCATTGTATTGTCATGAATCTCATGTGTCGTTGCTGGCTAGCCTTGCGGCTCTGTGCTAAACTTTGCTGGCTGGGCCGGGCTGGGGTAGCCGCGCGCCTGCCAGTCTCTGTGCGAGTCTTAACTATCGACTTATATGGGCCGTCGCAAAATTTGGTCGCTGGGCAGGCTGTGTGTAAGAGTCTCTGCATGCTTACTATGGAAGTGGGCGGGCGGGCAGGCAGAGCAACGTGGGTGTTTATATATAGGACCTGCTCAGTCTGGATTGGCATCCCATGTGTCGGAAGACGGTTGTTGAACGGTAAACGTGCTATAATCATTCGGAAATGGACAAGGAACAGAAATTTTTGCGAGCTTTAGCTGATATTCCATTTAAAGAGGTTAGTAAAAAAGAGAAAATTAAATCTGCAGAAATGCAGCTTAGAAGAATAAATCAAAACTATAGAAAGACGAAACAACGGCTGAATGAATCAGCGTTAAAATTAAAGCAGCTCGGAATTAAACGGAAGTCGCTGCGTGAGAAAGTTAACGGGCTAAAGGTAGGCGTAAATGAAGATTCAGATTCTGAATGTGAAAATTTACAACTGCCTCAACAGGTAGAAGATGCAATTTTAGCAGCCTTGGGTGAACCTGTCGTGGAGAATATGGAGGACGATGATATTAATTTGTAGTTGTTAAATTCTCTAAATTTTAATTCTTCCTTACAGTCGGGCTATAACAAATTTTGAGCTCATACGGCGCTGTTATAAGGACGGATGCCCTAACATGGTAAAAATTTTCCTTCGAGCCTGGCTATTACGGATTTTTAGCTGATGCCGTGCCAGTATAAGGCTGAGTATAGCATAGCTCTGTGAAAATTTTAAAGATTTATATTGGCATCGTTATCAGGGCGCGGTGTGTGGCAAAGTGGCGTTTGTCTCATAATTAAAAACCGCAGGAGCCCATTGATAGCTTTGTGACGTGGCGAGTTCAGGCCGCCATCAAAATAAGCCTGTGCCCCCGCAGTTTTTTGTGGGATATATTTTTGTTTTTCACTAAAAGTTTAGACGATTCCAATACAGGCAACACAATAGACCCTGAAATATCATTACATAGTATTTGTCGTTCAACAATCGTGTTCTACACATGGGGGCGGAAGACCAGCAGTTAGCTGGGAGGAGGCCGTCGGCGTGTAAAACACGTCCTGACGAGTCCAAGCAGGGGTCTTGTTGCCCTTGAGACTACGGTCTTGGCCTTGGTCTTCAGGACATGACTACTGCACAAGACGAAACGGCAATCCGCCCAAGGAAAAAACCAATCATCTGGTGAGTAGTGATTCTACTTTTTTCTGTATTCAGCGAAAAAGTATATATTACTGGTGTAATGATGATCATAGGCGCCGACTTCTTGGGGGCCTTGGGTGCCAATGCACCCAGAGAAAAAGTTCGGTGGGGGCCTGGCCCCAGAGGAATTCGGACCTTAAATTAAATTTTGGGGTATTCCTAAAAAGGTCGTTACATTATTATGGGGATGAATTCCTAAAAGTCGCCAAATTTTAGGAGACATGGCCCCCTTTTATTTTTTGTGCAGACGATGGAAAATGACGGATGACTAAAAAATAAACCTTCTGGATCCGCCCCTGACTGGCACCCAGAGACAAAACCAAAAGTCGGCGCCTATGATGACGATTATGGTATAATTATGATTATGATAAAATAATGTCTCTGTCTATCTCTCTACCTCTCTCTCAGTCTCTCTATTTCCATTCTTTCATTCATTCGTTCTGTGAATTTAAAATAGCCCCTTCAAGAAACCTACTCAGGAGCGCCGCACCGTTTTTATATATTCAACTTGGCGTATATTCCTAATTTAAATAGTTAAAGCTGTTATTACACTCCTAGCTTAAACGTGACAGTGTGACAGATATTATCGTCACACTGTGAAAATGGTCACACTCGAGGACTTCTAAGCTATAAGCGTTCGTGGATTCCACGGACTGCCTGGAAGTCGATTGGCTATAATTGTCCGTGGGTTTCAGGACCCCCTGGAAGCCTAGATGGTATAGATCGGCATCCTCTTAATTCGGTGAGATAATGGAGTGGTGGGGACCAGAAAAACTGGGTGTTGCAGGCCAGTCAAAACTGGTTTTTAAACGTAATTACGATGATGTCCCCAACCCCGTGTTGCCCCCCTACTTTATGTCCTGGCATTTCTGTGATCCACCCTGGCATCCCTGTGATCCATCCTCGTGTTACTAGGATCAGTCCTGCGTGGATCTCCATACTTCACACTCCAACGTTTAACGCATAATTCCTGTTACTTACGATTCCTTGGCTAAGAAGTCAGAAACGACTACTCATGGCAGTTATTCGATACAGTTTAGATCGTATATCGTAAAACGCATTCACTTATCAGTTGTGTTTCTCTGGCCTGTGCTTAAATACTGAAGTTTTGGAAGTCAGTGTTGAAATGAGTTGGAAAGGTGTTCCGAAATGTTTCAGTTTATACATATATAACAAGACAATTTTTTAACGCGGATCTTACTTCTAAGTATTATTGTCCTCTTTGTTTTTGGGGGCTGTTACGAAGGGTCAGCGTCTGTGGTTAGTGGTGGGTCTCGGATGGATTTAGCATGCAGTTAGATGTCTTTGTTAATGGTTAATGTGATCTCACATCATGGAAGTAGACTGCACTTTGATTGTGGAACTTACAGGCAAGTCATCGTAAAGGGTTTCAGACCACCACACTTCTGTTTAATAGCCTTTGGTTCTCTGATGTCTGGGATTTAGGTCCTTACACATTTGCTTAATAGTCGTAATGGACATGTTTCTAACAGTTCTGGAATCTCTTTTTTAAGGGGATGGATGGCTTGTAGATACTTCAGCTGCTTTGTAGTCCTTTCTGAACTTGGTTTGTACTCGGAAACCTTCCTGTAATGGCAGCTTTGTAACAAAATCACATTATTCAAGGTTGACTTCTAAAGTTGAAGTTGGGATCCATGTACTTACCAACGTTATATTAGAATTCGCATTGTAGCGATTGCATTAAGGAGAGTCCTGTGCAGTTGTGTTGTGCCGGGTTTTATCAGTTGTTGGCATATGTGCCAAATGTTCAAACTTGTTGAGAATGTGAAGCAGTTGAATATGTTATAAGTATTATGAGAAATTGTTTGGACTCACAGCTGCTAGTATTTATTCTAGGTTTCAGACCTAGTGTCTATAAACAATGAAATGATTGTTTTGGACTTACAATCACAAAATTGGAATAACATTTCATGAAAGTTTTAACTTTATATTCTGTGACTTGCGTTGAATTGGCGTCATTTACGATATTTAGTCTCCCAAATGTATTCAAGTCTCATGTGCCTAACACAGTTTTTTAACTGCACATTTATGTTAGTGTTGTGTTGTTGACGTCTTTATGTGATCACACGTTCAGCGTGCTTGCACTGCCTCCGATGACCTCTGTGTGGATGACCTGTGTGTGGTCTAAGCGTAGTGATTCAGTAAGATTTATGTAAATTTTTCAATTTTTATTTTTCAGTTGACCATTGTCTGTTTAAGGAATTCAAATCTTAGCATGTCACATGTGAAAGAGGGCTTGCTGTTGTCATTTTATCAAAGGTTCTTTAACTGCAACTCTGCCTTGGAGAAGTGATGTTGATAGTGGTGTGTAAAAAGGAGCAGCAATTACCTTACTTTAAATGTATGGTTCTTTGGCCTTAAATGTAAATGAGGCGTTTTGAAAGCAAGCCTAAATATACAAACTTTGTTATCCTTGAGTTGTTGGCTTTCTTTGGAACTGGAAAGAGTGTTAAATCATAAAGGTCAAATTCTAAATCCTATTCCGGTTACGATCCTTGTGCTCAGATTTAATTTTGTCTGGCTTGAACATATGCAAAAATTTATGAGTAAGAAGATAATGACTGCAGTTATCTTATGAAAGTTAAGAAGTTATTGTAAACTGTTCTCTTTATGTAGCAGTTGTTGACAATAAGATACTCCAGGAATGCAGAATTATTTTTTTTAAAATTACTTATTCCGCCGTTTTGACACGTTGATTGCATTGTATACGACGGGTCGGACGTTCAGTAGGTATGGTACAAACACCAACCTTTTGTTTAAAGACTAACTTAAAATTCATCCTGCTGGACATTACTCAGATGGGCTTCTGGAGTGTGTACATGCTGTACGAGGCTCTGGAATAAATCTATAAGGCTCTGAGGATTGGACCCATAGTTACGCTAGATGTTACCATCTTGGACCTTGTTGAAAGAGCTAGCCAGTTCTATACTTCCCAATCGAAGGAAAGAATAACATTGCTTGGATCTCTCATGTATCGAAGTTTCCTGTGATTTGTTTATGGCAGTGGTTCTCAAGATTTTAGCTTGGGATAACTTAATGGAGTCAAACTTATGGCTCAACAATTTTTAGCAGAAATTAGTGATATTGACCATCAAGGTAAAAATGTTGTCACTATGACTTCACATTGTGGGACATGGTAGCCAATTGGTTAGAGTGCTCACCTGGTAACACTAAGAACTTGGGTTTAGGCTTCCCCTGAGATGGTTACTATGCACGGACCTTGACAAGTCCTTCATTTGCAATTGTTCAGTGCCATCGAGTTAGTAAATGCAAAGCAATAGTAATAAAGATATTGAATTAACCAAAGCCATAACTAGATATGGTATTGGAAAAATCAAACTAATCTTTTTAAACTTATTATATGACTGTCGTTGATTTTTGTAACTCATGTACCGGTAAAGCGCCGTTTTCTGCAACTTTGGCTCGGCTGTGGCTCTATATAAATTGTCTTATTATAGAAATGTGACAACAGTGTTATTGTCGTAGGGATTTGTGTGTCTCGGTCGCATCCATTCCTGGCCAAAGATTTCTTCGCTCTGCTGCACATCATGACCTAGTTGTTCCCTCAACCATAACATCCACAGTTCTGCAGAAGCTTCGCTGTGGTCAGTCCTCCTTTCTGGAATAGGTTACCTAGCATCTTACGACATGATCTTCTTGGTCTTTCCAGTGGTGTAGTCCTAAAAAATGAAGTGGGGGAACGCCTGGAAATTGAAGTAGCAACTGTAGCAAAAAGTGCAATCTTGCAAGAATTTTGCATAGTGTGAGCGCTGCTATTTTTGAAACTGTTGAATCTAACCCTAACCCTAACCCTGGCTCCAGTAAGTAAGCAGTTGAAACTGTGAGTCTTGAAGTCTTCTTTGTTCATTTATTTCAGCAGAAATGCTGCAAAATAGTGAGGGATCGCGTTCCCTCCCTGGAAAAAAGTGCGGGAACGGCGTTCCCCCGCGTTCCCTCCCTGGAAAAAAGTGCGGGAACGGCGTTCCCCCGCGTTCCCGCCCCACTACACCACTGGGTCTTTCTTTACTTCTCTTTCATAAGCGTTTGAAAACCATTTTGTTGGATCCTGGTTTTCCATCGTTAGGTCGAGAACGCCTCTGACAAGTTTCGTGAAGAGGCGCTATATAAATCTCTGATTACATTACATATTGTCGTATACACAGGAAGGGACGCTGTGGGTATATTGCGTGGGTATATTTGCGTGGGTATATTTGCCATGGCAGACGACCTGAATCTCGCTTGCGAACCACAAATAGTTAGTGGAGAAGTAAACTTTGAGAACCACTGGTTTATTACCAAGCAGAAGTTCTTGGTTCAGGTTTCAAATCCTGTTTGTTTTGTGTTCAGTTGGCAATTCATTGTTTGACTGATAGCATGCGATTTAAAAAAGTTAATAATTACAGCCAATTGTTATTATTATTAATTAAATTTGTAATGCGCTTGGTCACACCAAAATGTGAATTTGAGGTGCAGATAGTCAGCCGCTAGGAGAAAATGGAGTTAGATATCCAAGTGCTTGAAAGCCAAGGAGAAGTAGTGAGTTTTGAGCTGCTTTTTGAAGGTAGGAAGTGAATTTGAGCCGTGGAGAGAGTGGCAGTCGATTCCTTTCCCTGGGGGCAGAGACATGGAATGCATGCGAGCCAATTTACTGTTTTTCTGCATCATGTGTGGGACACAACTTGCATAGCCTGGCTTCTGGTTTCTCTGTCTATCAGATTCAACATGTCTTTTCGAATGGATTATGAGTTTCAGTTGCTATAGATCACTCCAAGCGACTATCGACTGATGTCTGGAACATTATGATGATGGTATTGTAGAAGGTGGATTAAATTAGATTAGCCACAGTGCTGAGGATTGTTACTGATCAGTATGTGAGCAATACGCCTATTAATACTTTACATACAGAATTGTAAAAACATTGAAGCCAACAGTGAATTTACATTTTAAACGTTAAGTTCAATAACACAATAATTATATAATATCAATAACGAATTCTTGGCATCATTTGATGTGATTGAAGCTGGAGTAGATGACTAGTGCACTGTCCAAAAGAGTACCAGTTTTTGAACTTTAAACACTTGTGTATTGTTGCAACGAAGAAATGGTGTATGTATGAAAAATTGCACACTTCAAACATATATATATATATATATATATATATATATATACTGACGTTCATGAGACTTGCGCATCACATTCACCTACCGTTGATTCAACTGCATGCGTGATTATATTTGCATCCTAAGGCACATTCAGCCGATGTTTAAACTACAGGGGAACTGCTGCTTCTCATTGAGATAGTGAGGAACTTCTGTATATCTTCTGAGATACTGTA